>JAPMOQ010005472.1:7245-29110 GCA_026543055.1 Argiope trifasciata | reverse complement strand
TTAAATTTAAAATATAAAAAAGAACCCACTTTTCATTGCTTTAATTCCTAGATTTATATTCACGTACGCTGCAACGATATTCGATACAGTTTTTACTTACACAGTAATGCTGTTATGAAATTTAAATTTAAAATATAAAAAGACCAAAATGAAAGCATTATCATGCTTCAATGTTTCGGCATAAAGTTCGAAATTTTTCCGAGTGCCAACAGGCAGAGAATCGAAGCTTTGCCCTTGATGGAGAGAGCCCAGGATGACTCGTTTGAGCAAATGACCGTCTCGAGCGGGGCGATGACTGAGCCAGAAATCTCTGGGTCAGATCCAACGGATTATCTCGCTGCACAGACGTTGCTCCAGCCGTAAAAAGAATGGTCATTTCCTCGCACTCTCGACACAGAAGAAGAATTTTTTTTTCTTCTGTCGCGATGACAAAAGATCTGTCTTTTTCGATCCCTTTTCCGAGTCAAGTCTGCGAAACATGAAACTTTCGAGGTGTTGCGCAACCTTCGTGAAAGATTAAAAGCTGAAATCATCTGAAAATAGTGGTGCAGAGAACTATAATTTTCTTTCTTGCTTTGTTTCTTAAAATGATGTCCTCGGAATAAAATACGCCATAATTTAATTTTCAATTCAAAGCCTTTCTAAACAAACCATTTTTTTTATGATTTGCCTTGTCATCTGGATTTCTCTTCAATATTAATCATTCAAATAAAGATAACTACAAATGAATGACTTATAGCATTCATATTTATTATAACTAGCTGATACCCGATCTCTACTACAGTTAAAAGATAGCAAAGAAGGGGTCCTTCATATCAGGCTTGGGTAGGGGCAGTGAACGTGTTAAAAACTTGAATTATAAACTAGCTGGGACCCGACGCGTCCTTTATAGCTATCTGAAAAGTTCAAAACCACGAACTTCAAACAAACTTCTTTCTAAATCGGCCCATTTTGAAGAGCATTTGAGAAATCTTCGGAACCATCACGTACAACTGAAGAGCCAACGATATTTAAGGCAACGATATTTATTTTACCTATCTATATCAAAAGCTTGAAGCCAGTGGCAGATTTATGTATTTTGATACCTTAGACGGGGCACATTATACCCCCCCCCTTTTTTAATAAAATAATCGATTTAGCTTCATGTATCATTACATTATTCACTGCATGCTACATATACATCCCTATACTATATGCCTTTTGAAAATGAACATTTTTATTTATTTATTACTAGCTGGTACACGGGGCGTTGCTGCCGCAGAAGAAATAATCTTGGAAACATCGTGTGGAATTCAAAATAGTTATCTTGTGTCATTAAAAATGAAATTGATTTTCCTGTCAGCAATGAATATATATTCATTGAAACAGAAGGATACATAAAGGAGAAGCATCAATAGTACTTATTCTATTTTTATTATTCTATTCTACAAACAAATAATCCTTTTATGTTTAGATTTGTGTATTCTTTTAGAATTGTAAAGCTTATTGTTCTTTCAGAATGGAACTGGAATGAAAGAAACTAATTATTGTATCTCGTGATTCGTTCCATATTTGATCAGTAATATCAAGTTAATGAGATTAAAATATTTTCTTTTAAAGCTGATTAATCATAGAAAATATATTTATAGCATGAGCTCGTTGATAAAGTTGAAAAGATAACTTTTTGAAAACTAAGATGGTGCAAAATAATTGGGGCTATAATATTTTCGGAAGTGACAACAAAAAATGCTAACATTTTATTAAATGTTTATATAATTAAGTTATGAAATGTTTCAAACCTAAGGGCTTGGTTCCCGTAAAACTTTCTCACATACTTTCTAATGAGGCTGTTACCTCAGAAAACGACTCATTTACGCACAATAGCTATGAAATATTAACGTTTAGCTTGAATTGAGCATCCTTACTGTATCTGTTGTGTCTCCTTGGCGAGTTATTTGGTGGTTAATCCATGATTAGTAGATGCGTTAATAGAATATTTTTTATGCTTTAAATGGTTGTTTTATGCCTACAACCTTCGCGTAAGTGCAAGCAATGAAAAATAATGCAAGCAATGTAAGTACAAGCAGTGAGGAAAAATCATCAAATGAAAACTCTAATTTTTATAAAGATTTGCTTTAATTTAATATTCATTGATTTTACTCATTTCCTCTCTTTCTTTTTTCTCCTTCTTTTGCGTATTGAAAGCCACTGCTGTTTCCTCTGAACAGATGCGTAAGTTCCCAGAATTTGGAAACGAAATGACATTATTGACATCAAAATGGAAAATAATACTAAGTGTATTTCTGAACTGGTCCAATTTTATTGACATTTAGAATAAGAATCAAGTGAAGAGTGGAATATCTTATCCAGATGGTTAGAAAATGTGGTGTTGAAGCAAAATCTAGTTGATATTCATATCAAGTAATATTCTAGATTTTTGTTCCATTCTACAATCCAAAAATACTGACTCAAATTAAATTTTAGAGAGTCATATAAAAAATTTAATTTACAATCATTCCTCGAAAATATTTTAGATTGATGACCTTGAATATTGTACGAAGAGACATCAAGAATACATTTATCTTCAAACAACATTATTTTTCATTGGTCAGAATACTAGGTAGCGTCTATAGAAACTGACAAAATTCTATAGCCAGTGACAACTCAGTCCAGTGCACAGGAAACTGTGGGAGTTCGAATGGCAATTGGATGACGTAATGAATGTTTCTAAAAGTCTCATGGCTATTGAAAAATTTTATGAAGTAGCAAAGCAGCTTCAGTTTGCAATTGATTTTTATTATATAGGGTAATTTACGGTGGTTATTAAAATTTAAATAACGTAAATTTCTAATTACATCAGTTTCATTTTCAGGATCATTTTTTGAGAGGACTTCAGGCTTACACTGAACTGAATGTGACTTATTTTTGAGCTAATATTTCCCAACTTAATCTAAGTCAGATTACTTTAAAATAAATCTAAAAGCATCTGTGATAGTTAAAAATTATGAATACGGAATATATAAATGCAAAATGGATTTCTTTATTCAAAAAATTATTGATTTCTAAAAAACATATTCAAAACACTGTTATTAAAACTATAGATTAAGAGCAAAAAAAATACGCTTTAATTTTTCCCACAAAAAGGGAAAATTCAGTAAAATTATCTGCACAATAGATAATAAAAGTGCGCTTTTTTCTGCACAATTGCTTTGATGCGAAATACGCATTTCAGACACCTTCCCACAGATGATATAAACGGAACTTAAGTCTTACACTGATTTTAATGTCACTGACTGCGCCTTATTTATGATCTGACATTTCCCATCTTCATGTAAGAAAGACAGATTACTTTAAAGTAAATCTAAAAATATCTGTGATAATAAGAAACCTTTCAATCGCTTTAATGTGAAATATGTACTTCAGACACCTTCGCGTTGTCTTCATTATTACATTTAAAAGCGAAAAGAATTCGATTCGTTTCCTCTAATACACTGTTAAAACAACAAATATTGTCTACTGAATTCACATATTTGGTTGAGTTGACAGCAGAAATTGCATTGGCTATCATCTAATCTTGACAGACTAAAATATTTATTTTGCTATCAGTTCTATTATTCACAACTCTACATTTTCTGTTTACTCTTTAAACAGAATTTTGCGGGCCAATCATAAAGTAAAGAATAAAACGGGAGAAGCCTGCAACATGGGCAATTCTTGAGTGCCCCAGAAACGCGCAAGTTATAGCGTAGCTTGTAACTGCTTCAGATAAAACAACATATCAGTTTGGAGCGTCATTTTAAAAATATGAACCGAGGAAGCCCAGCTGTTTGCTTAGCTTTCGCGAATTTCTTTTCCTCGTCAACTGAATACACGACCTTTCATTTAGCAGCTGAGAATAGAAAGTCAGTAATCTTGTCATCGTAAGTCTCAATTTGAACTCACAGAGTTCCTTTCTATTCACATGGTTACCTCTGAATTGCTAATGAAATTCATTTTAATTGCATTTTAGATTCAAGTCTTGAAAATTCGTAAGTCTCAACCATCAACCATCTCAACCATCTTGCACATCGTTTCTCAATCCCCGAGCATTTAGAATTCAACTGTGTTACGAATTCACACATTTACCGACTTGTCTAATTATTTTTTTATTAAGTGGACAGACAAATCAATTACATTGACAGATGCACTGCTCAGATGGACACTTTTAATAACTCTTGTTAAGAAAGATTTTAGTTTTGTTCGTCGGTACTTATGTTTAATGTTTATAAATTACTAGCTGGTACCCGGTGCTTAGCTGCCGACCCAAAAAAATGATATGAAGTGCAATCATCAATAATTTGGTAATGTTTTGCAGAGTATAAAATACGAGCAAACAAATTATCATTTTTTATTTATTAGATTTGTGTATTATTTTAGAATTGTAAAGCTTGGTGTTCTTTCAGAATGGCAATAAAAGAAACCTTTTATTATATTATATCTCGTAATTCGTTTAATATTCGCTCCCAATTTTCAAATTTAATTTTAGAAAATGCAATTAAAATATTTTCTTTTAAAGATTAAACATATAAAATATATTTATACAAAAATCGTTAATATAGTTCAAATGACAATTTTTTAAAATTAAGATGGTGCAAAATTACTTGTAGTACAATATTTTTGGTAGTTACTGAGAAAAACGCTAGAATTTAATTAAAATTTTTAAAACCCAGGTTAGTCTCCCCAACAATTTCTCCCAGAATCTGCAATAAAGGTTACCTCTGAGAATGATTTGCATGACATTGACGTAATATAGAGTACAAAATATTAACTTTTAACTTGGATTTAGCATTTCTACAGAATCTATCGTCTCATCGACGAGTTATTTGGAGATTAATCCAGGGTAAATACATGGGGTTGATATTCGATTTTTTTAAAATTTTAGATGCTTGCACTATCCCTATAACCATTCCGTAGATGTGAACAATAAGCTAACCAAGTTTCATCGCAATCGGATGAACCGTTTAGGAAGCCATAAGAGACATACAGACAAACATTCATTTTTATTTATAGAGATTACCCGGCATTTTTTTCCAGTCTTTAACTTTTTCCTCTGTTTTACAACAGTTTTTATTTGTCCCGTCCAGCAATTAATGTAAATGGTTTTCAACAATTTGCTCTTTTCTTCAGATTATACGTACTAATATTCCTCTGCTTCCTTGAAAAGTGCTGTATCATCAAAATAGTCTGTCACATTTTAGTACCAATAACACATTTCAAGCCTTCCCAACCTTTCTTTTATCATGAGTCTCAAATGCCATCATCTGCTATTGTAGCGCCACTATCTTTGCAACAATGTAGTACTTTCAGCAAGCGTCTCCATCTTTGCAACAGTGAAGCTCTTGCAGCAAGCGTCTCCATGTTTGCAAAGTGTAGCTCTTGCAGCAAATATTTCATCTCCAATTTGAAGTACGAAGTCAAAAAATAAGTTAAATATATTTCAAAGTCAGAGGGTTTGAAAATGGATGACCAAGTGACAATTTTGACTAACGTTATTTCTTTCAGTTCTCAAAGTGTCTCCTTATCTTTTAACGAAATCTAAATTTTAATTCCGGAGTTTTTCCTACTCATCCGTCCAAAATTCAGTTTAATGATTCCGTCAAACATATTTCCAAATTTTTACTCAGTCTGTTTTAATTACAATTTACAATGCTATTAAAACGCAGCTTCTCAGAGTTTAAGAATCATTAGCAGTAAACTATTCTTATAACGTATAATCCAAATACTCATTTATAATGAGAGGCATAACAGGGCATGAAAATAGAAAGCTCGTTATTTTAAAACTTCGAGTCTGGATTTTCACTCCCGTGGAATATATAGATTTCTCATTAGCGTCTAAAAAATATAGCTTTCCTATTTGCGTTGTAGACCTTTCCCCATTCAATTATCAAAAATTATTTAATCCTTAAATATTTCAATTATAGAATTATTAATAAAATCAAAAAGATTTTTGATTTAATTCATTAGATTTTTTGGTAATTAATCTGTTTTTATACGGCTTGAGAATAATTAATCGAGAATTACTCGATTTAGTAAACCTCCTTATATTACTGTTTTAAATACGTTTTATTATAGTAAGATTTAACAAGCACTAATTTCAGATGAACAGGAATTCAACACAAATGGCCACATTTCGACTGTCTACAAATTTTGTGGCATTACGATAAATCGATAGAATTATTAAATGCCTAAATAAAAAAATAATAATCGTAGTCATATTAACGGACCACCATTTGACTGCCTGAAAAACACCATATATCAGGAATTAACTGAAAATGAGATGAATAGGGATTTCATTTCAAGAACGATTGATAGAAATTTTATTAGAACCACTATGTAACTTCATTTATTAAAAATAATATCGATCGGAACACTTTAAAACAAAAGCACTATCAATAACCCTTTATATACTCAGATATTTAACCTTGATAAAACTTGAATCACAAACATAACTTATCAAGCGTCAAACAAATTACCAAGATCGAAGGCATTTTAAGTCTGAGATCTTCAGACACGATCGAATTAACAGCAAATTAACTTTTTTTTATATGTAAAAGGGCCGTAATTAAGGAATCGGTTCGCCGTTGCGCGTTAACTCTGGAACAAATTGATTTAAGCGTCGTTGATATTCGAAGGATGATGGCAGCTTTTGGTAACACAACGCGACTTTATTCAACAAAATCACCTCAAAATAAATTCGCGCCAAGCGTACCGAGGAAATGATACCAGAGAATTTTGTTTCGTTACATGGATGGGAAATTCGCAATCTGCTAGAGTATGTTGGAAGTTTTTAAGGACGAAGTGAATGAATGTGTGGCAGAGCGTGAAATAGAGCCACGAGCTTACATAAATTAACGTTGGCATTAGAATTAGAATTATTCCAGAACAAGATTTTTTTCCATCTACCTCATATTTTTCGCCGATGATATTTAGCTTCTATTTTTAAAAAACTTTCTGCAAGTGATTTATATTTCGATTGTTAGTTTTCAATTCTCTTAAATGCACTTCGAACTAGAAATTGTGATTTCAATTTATCTTATGTGAGAGAATCAATTACAATTTTTTTAATTCCAACCCATTTTTTTAAAGAATCGTGAAGTTTAGTACGTACAAAGTATCGTACGAGTTTGGCACAGCTTGGCCAGTATTGGCTTTTGCGCCATAAAAAACCAATCAATCATAAAAAAAGCGTCGTATAATTTCTCATAAAATTGGAAAACAAGAAAAAGACTTTTCGGTAAGGGGACATCGAGATATTTATTCACTTATATTATTGTGGAAGAGGTGTTAATTTCAGCTCTCGTAAATGCCATTACAGTATTTACTCTTTACAGTTTCTTTGTAACTTGTCATAAGTAAATGAGAACGAGGGTTTAACTTCAGTAAGACAAACTTTCCCAGAGAAGTCAAACAAAAGTTGAGATTGTCCCACAGAAAATAAGTTCGACTCCTCTCTGAGTTGGGCTTAGTTGAAAACTGAGAATAGTTCATGGTCATGCAAATATCTAGTTCGAACTAGCTTTCAACTAATAAAATATATATTTATAAATTCAAGTGTATGTGCAAATTCTTCGGTACAGATGCATAGTATTTATTTATATTTATTCCACTCCTTACCTCAAATAACACACGTATATCTCTAAATTTCAGTTTTTTTATTCATAAATTCAGAACAAAAGAGCATCACAAGAATATTTAATGATCCTCTGTGTTTCGAAACCTGGGATTTGACTACATGACCCAGTCCCAGTGTATAATAATTTGCAGCTCTGTGGCAGATGCATAAGCGCACATGCACTTACCAGAGGAAACGAGATTCTGCTTACTTCTTCTCAACCCTGTAGCAGTTACAGAACTCTTAAATTCTCTTTTGGATACTAGATGGCGATGCCTGATAGGATATACCATAATGCATTGCGCTCCACGTTGGGCGCCATTGTGGTAGAATGTATATGATTATGATATGTGCAGGAAACAACAGTACTTATGTTTTCATGAACATTTCTTTCATAACCCCATTCACACACGAACAAACGCGAAGGCAAGACATTCAGGCGTAATAGTACAGTATCACATCTCATTCTGATTACATGCGCAATGCATTATCGGATGACCTATCAGACATCGCCATCTAGTATCCAAAAGAGAAGATAAATTGTCCCTGATACCAATCTTTGTTTAAGGCTCCACTCATAGGGATGGATAGATTGGAAGAGTAGTAAAAGTGCCATTCACATTTTTCAAATCAGTTTAAACCGTTTGTTGCCTTAAATCTTGAAGTCAGAAATTGCCTTCAAGGGGAAAATACAGTCCCAGTAGCTAATTTTTAAGTCGTGAGTTATAGATAGATAATTATTATTGGAAAATGAACTAAACGAAGCAAAAAATTATATTTTATGTCCCTCGAGTGAATAAAAGCAATTTTGTAAAAATTATGAAGTTTAATTTTTTGTAAAATTCTCTCATCTTATTAGTCGCAATTAGTGCACTAATGGTGAAATACTAGGATTTCAACCAAAAAAGAAACTACTACACACTTTCCTGAGTCTGTCAAGTCAAGAAGCACTGAATTTCATTATTTTAAGGTCAATCAAAAGTCACCTTGAAAAGAAGCCACGCAATGATTTGTGGATCTTCCTCCACGATCTTCCGAGTTCATTATTCTGTAGATGAGCTGGATTGACAGACGGAATTTTTTTCAAATTGAGAGAATACCGAATATCAATTCTCTATTTACCTAGTTAAAAAAGTTAAAGAAACATGTGTGGAAAGTCAAAGAAATTGTTTTTCAGATATCTGCATAATTTATGCTGTTTGCCTGCGCATCTGCCTTAAAATGTTCTAAAAATTTGTACTCTTTTCATTTAACTTTTGTTTTTTTCATATTTATTCAGAAGAAATTTTGTAATTAAAATTTAATTCCTTTCCTGGTGGACTAACTATTTTAATATTTTATATGTTTAAGAGTTTATGATGTCAATACGATGCTGCATTAGTATTTTCAGAACTTAATTATAAGCGAATTCATTCATTTAATAAAATTTATATTTCATACTGTGGTGCCATCTGATGGTGAATTTTGGAAAAAAATGTTTCAAGTTTCCATAATATATATAATAAAAAATTATCAATGATAATTTAAAAACAGAAAATAATTTAAATAAAAGAATTAGTTTTAATACAACAGAAAAGTGTTTTTTAACTGTTTTTATTCATCAGCATTAATATCTCCAAAAAACAAATATGTAAAACAACATTCATTCAATAATATTCCGTAAAGATAATTACTTGTGTCATCAATACTTATGTATTTCAATTTTATGTAGGAAAAAACATATAATGCAGATATTAAAAAAATTTAAAAACTTTTAAAATTTATCTTACTCAAGATTTCTAGCGACAGAAATGAAATCATTCAGTTCATACATGCGGGATAATTTTCCTAATCTCTAACATTTATCAGAATGAATGTTTCAGACTCATATCCAATATTCTCTACAGATAAACAGAACAGAGGATGTCGTTTAATGTGATCGTGGTGTGACCAATCGTCAAAATCCTCTGGTCCCATACTGATGTACTTTTACAAAAATACCATGACACAAAATATATACTAAAATATTTGTTTAGTGTGTTCACGATATAATTTAATGTTTCCAGTTTTAAAGGAGAGATATGATAAATCGTTCCTTTTCAACTTACATTAGTTAGTTTAGTTTAGTTTAGGTATATTAACGTCCCGTTTAAAGCAACACGAGGCTATTTTGGGACGGACCACGAACTTACATTAACGATTGACGTTTCAAGAAATTTTTGCTCCACTTGTGAGTAAATATCTGAGAATAATTAATAAAATAGCTGATATTCTTTTATCTGAACCAAAGCAACCTGGATCGGCTTATAGGACAGTTACACTGTCAAGTCTGGTTTGAAATCTCTTGAATAACCATAGCGAAAGCAATTTGAATTACGAAAGTAAAGTGGTTGATTTTTATCTTAATTTAACCCATAACGACATTCTAAAATGTTCTCTTATTTCCTGATGCAATTCCCACTTTTCTTTATTTAAGTAATTCTACGTATGGTTTATAAGGTTGTACATAATTCTACACATGGTCTATGGCTGGTGTCAGCATTTTCTCACGTTGCGAGTGATTGGAGGAAAAATCCTTAATGCTTACAGCGTTCTTTCACAGATCCCATATATTCCATTTCCTAAATCTACACATGTTGAAGAAATAAATATCAAAATCTCAAAGTAAAATCAATGAAGGAAAAATTTCGGTCTCTTTTGCTCTTGTATCGTAATGTAGACTGGCGAATCTTATCGCTTCTTCCTCGTACATAATACTGATGAAAGATAACGAAGTTAAAATTTCAAAAGTCTCTTCTATTCGGCCACTCTAAAATATATTTACACATACAAGCCTATAAAGTTTGATCATGTTATTTTATGAACTGGATAAATATAATAATTTTGTTTCAATTTCAATTGGCTTGGAAAGTGAATAAAAAAACTTTGACGAATGGTGATGGTCTTCATAGTAAAACTCTGGCCCCTCTATCTCAAAAGGGGTTAATGGTAGAGGGTGTATTTTTCATTTCGATAAACCTTTTTCAATATTGAAGATAAAAAAATAAGTTTAATTGCCAAATGAGCACCTGATCAAATAATGCTTGCGCTGACAATTTTCGGTGACTTAAATATCTTCGAAGTTAGGGGATGAAAAAGAGCTTTCAAACCCTAACGGTGACTGTTTCTGACATTAATCATTCATGATGTCAGACAGTACCGTAGATGTAAAGGAATCCACTTTCGCCATCCAGCTTGCCGTGAGGATTTTTTTATTGCAGTGACAACGATAGCAACATAATTTTAGGAGCACCAAAATATATTTATTTTCCATATTATTTATGCAGACGAAAAAGAATTTTCTATATATTTAGAGGCTATCAATGAGTTTTAAGAATTGATACAAAATTTTATTAAACATTATGCCTAGCAATTCAGAGATAGTGTATTTACAATATCTGTAATATTTTTATTCAACAGAAATGTCCTTGTTAAAAGTAAAGCATTTAAAAAAATATAAATATATTTTAAATTAATACAGATTAACTATTTGATTAATTATCTCGAAACTTTCGCTAAAATCAGCTTACGCTTCATAGTTTTAACAAGGAAAACAAAAATCTTATTCCGTAGATTGAATTACTGCACTGTACAAGTTAGTAGAGAATTCTCATTTATGTTTATACATATCGTGAAGGACTTTTACGCTTCGATTATTTTCAAGATTTTTGAAGTGGTATCGTCATCGGCAACTTTTGGTTTGGTTTCAAATCTTTTCTAACCGCCGTAAAACTTCTTCGATACAAATTCCTCCTTTCCTTCTGAAAGAACCTAAAATTGCCATTTGGAAACGGGGGAATGGCAGAACTGTTTCTCAAAGGAATTCTGCCGGAAATGAAACAGTTGATTATCCATTGAAGCATGTCCAGTAAGGCGTGTCTGCAATTTTTCTTCTGCCGGAATGGTTGTCCCGTTTCTAGAGTCATTTTCAGAGTAAAGGAATAGAAAAAAAGAAATCTGAAGAGCATATATGAAAGAGAAGTACTATCCGGCTCAAAGTTTGCCTTACCGAAAAATGATGACATGATATTTGAATTTGCTATCGTTGTCGTATATTAAAGATACTAATAGATGGTAGGAAGGAGATAAAACTCTTTCGATTGAAATCAATGGCATATTTCAGCGAGCAATGATTAAATATCATAAATTAATGGTTATATAGAGTAATGAATATAGCTTGTAAATTTCCAAGTATCTGAAGTACTATCCCGGAACTATATCTGAAGTACTATCGGGCATATATGAACAGAAAGAAAGAAATCTGAAGAGCATATATGAAAGAGAAGTACTATCCGGCTAAAAGTTTGCCTTACCGAAAAATGATGACATGATATTTGAATTTGCTATCGTTGTCGTATATTAAAGATACTAATAGATGGGAGGAAGGAGATAAAACTCTTTCGATTGAAATCAATGGCATATTTCTGCGAGCAATGATTAAATAGCATAAATTAATGGTTAAATAGAGTAATGAATACGATTTGTAAACTGCAAAGTATTAAGATGACAGTAAAATAATACTGTATTTCTAAACAAATTATCAAACACTTTCCTTTCATTTGAGTTCATTAATAGGAATAATAATTAAATGAAAACAAATAATCAGACATTCCTATTTTGAATCCATAAAACAATGGCTCTCGTCTTCAATGACATTTCAGTTTCTGTTCAGTATATATTTTTAAAAAAAATTGCAAGCTCACTTCTTTATTTCGTAATTTTTCCCACACAAGAAATTCTACAACAACTTTCAAAAGCAAAGAATAGGATATTAGCTGCATAAGATAAATGAAATCACGTTTCCTATTTCGTACCCTTGATTTACTCAATGCTTTTGACAGCTTAAAGTCGTGTTTCGGCATGCTGCAAAATGGCACCTTTTGTAAAACCAGAGATTGAGTTCTTAATGAATGAAAGCAATTCTCATTTGATGCAATTCTTGGTAATAAAGCTTTTCAGTTTTTATTGCAGCATTACCTTTTCCGAAATTCAAATAAAGAGCAATACTTTTGTTTCATTAGGAGTTTTTTTTTTTTTTTTTTTTTTTTTGGCATTTCAAATTGAGATCTTATAAAAATACAGTTGCTCTGTGAAACAAAAAAAAAATAATTTTACTAGCAAAAATATCTTGTACAATTTCGGCATTTGCAATCAAGTGATTAGAATTTTTGAAAAGTAGATTTTTGTAAATAGAACATTGCTTTCCGATCCTCCAATAACATGAATGGTAGCAGGGCTAAAGGGGGATTGAGTCTGTTTTTCAAGCATGAAGATAAGTTCAAACCATTTATTTTTATACTTGAAATTCCTTCAATTTTTCCTGGAAACAACTTCCGGTAGAAGATTTTAAATTTACCTAGCATCGGAACGAGTCAAATAACATTGAAATCGGATGTGGTACGTCTCCATAAGATTCCAGAAATGCAAGTAGTGTTGTACTGACAAGAGATAAAACTTATATGGAAATCGCCTTATTTCAAGTTGTCATGTGCAAGTAAGGGATAAAAATCTAATCTGTCTTCCAAAAATTAAAATCATTTGCCCTTTATCGCCTTTTTTTCATATGTTAAAACCAAGCGGCAAGTATAATTAATTATTATAATTACAGCCTTGAGGTTTAAGTATATGATCAAAACGTTTGTCGAAGTTTTATTATATTGCAAGAGAAAAGTATGTTAATCAAAGAGAATATGTGAAAATGTAGAGATTTCTCTCAAGGTACATCAAATTACAAAAAAGAACAAAATGAGAATAAGAAACAGAAGTTTTATAAGTACACTTTTGTTAGTTTGCAATAAAGTAGGGATTTTTAGAATTGAACTGTTTTCTTCGTTTTAATCTTGGATTTGTAGTTTATTTTCCTAAAAACTTCGAAATCCTTTTATTAATTCTCCTAACCACTATTGGGGGATAACTTTCGTTTGGAATCGAAAATTAACTCCATGAATTGATTAAATGATCGCTCAATTATGCACTGCCGTCGAAAATTCAGAACTATGTATCATTCAAAAACTCTAAAATAATAGAAAGGGATTTTTTTTGATGACAAAATTTCAAATTTATGAACACAGAAACAAATAAAATGAATAGATATAATAAAAAAAGAAACAGTGGAAACGACGTAAATCAAAATTAAAGCTTTAGACAGTTTCAGATATAAATAGGTACTACACTGATTTAATCAGGCTGCATAAAATATATACGAAAAATAACAAAAGTATAGATTACGCGAATTGAACGCAAAAAGGATCTTAAAAAGAAAAAAAATTAGAGAAATTAGACATAATCTATTTCGGCTATTAGAGATTATCTATACCACCTATTAAAAGGTAAAAAAGTATAGACTTAATTAATTCTGAATAATTTATAGTTTGACTATAAAATATGGGAGGTATTGAAGTCCCTCCTTTTGCAAGCTTTCTTTTATTAACGAATTTAGATTAATTATTTTCTCCAAAATCCCGCACGAATTAATTATTTACAGACAACTGAATGCTGCGTTTTGTTATGGCAATCATTCACTTCTTTCCAAATATTTGTTACACTGCATTCCTGTTTAAAAGCAATTCAACCATTATTTATCACTGAAAGTGTATGATAAAAGGTAGAAAGAATTGTGAAATATTTGTAAAGGATTTATTGGCATTTCTTTAGTACTGAAAGAAATGCTTGCACGAAGGTAGCTCTGCAGTAATGTCACATTAAATAGCGGCACAGCACTGACACGGCTGATTTATTACTATCGTTAGTTTAGTTATAAATGAAGGTCACGTTTCTCACCTAATGAATAATACATGAAACGCTAAACAAACAAATCCGACATTTTTCTTGCTGTCGTATAAATACTTTTACAGCTCTGGGAATATAAAGCTCAGATCAGAAAACGTTCTTTTAATTTGCGCAACGGTGAAGAAAAAAAGTCATTATTTTTTTAGTCATAAAAATTTTTTAACAAATCTTTTAAAGCTTTATTAAAGTCATTCGTTGGACTCCAATCCATTTCTAGCCGCCCAATGGTAAACCTACTCAATTCTTCTAACCAATTATATCGAATGCTCACGCCTCCCCAAAACTTTCTCGCATACTCTCTAATCAACTTGTCATGCCAGAGATCTTTTTGCTTACAATAATTATGAATTATTCACCTTTAGCTGGAATGTAGCATTTTTACTGAATCTATCATCTGATACTCGGTAGGCTATCAATTCGTGACATGCCGTTAAGGGAATTTGGGCAGCAGACACATTTTTTCCAACCGATTGAAAAAAAAGATTTGACATCAAAAAATCCCATAACCAATCTGATATATTTAAGTCACTGTCTTTTTTTTAATCATTGCATTGACATACTTCTGAGAGCACCAACTGCCAGACGATCGACCCTTTGTTAGATTTGGACCCAAACTTGAGAGATGTCTTCACCAGAGATGCTCAGCCGAATCTTATTAATAAGCTCCCTACCTTCCGCAGACTTCCTTTGAACAAACTTTACATAAAAAATCTGGAAAATGGATGTAATACCGAATTTCGACCGCCTAGCTCAAAGTGATCTTAGTCACAGACAGAGAAATTCTAAAAATGTGCTTTTCGAATTCAGGGAGAATTGAAACGCAGAGCTTCGTTCAAATCTAGAATTCGAATTTTTCGAACTGTACTTCCTCGACACGACGAGAAAGTAAAAATAGATCATCTGGAAATGTCATTAAGCAGTTTCAATTTTCTACAACAACCTTTTTTGGATGAAAGTGTACTTATTTTGGGACTTTTTTCCCTCTGCAAGACAATGTGTATCAAAGAAAAATAAGCATCGACGACTCTAGCGCATTTTTACTTCCTCAATATACAATGTAAATCATTGGTTTTGCCATTTCGTATACGCTGTATAGAGAACGTACTGCAATCGTCGAGGAATCGTCAGACTCCGGATTTCGACGAATCCCAGCTTTTCAGACCTTTCTGAATGCGAAAAACACATTTTTGGAAAGTATCGGTCTGCTGGTGACAAAAATAGCTTTGAAAAGCTCGACGGGTAAAATTTCATATACAGTCTTGACCCTAAATGGATTATTTCTATCAAATTTTAACCAAAATCCTTTAAAGGAAGTATGTCTGCCCGGCTGTTCGAATATAAGTTATCATGAAAACTACAAAAAATAGAGAGATAAATGGAAAAAGTAAGGTACATATATTTAGCACTTGTATCGTAGATACCCAAAACCATACCATCAAAAGCGGATTTAATCTCGAAGGATTTTATAAGCACCCTGCATATATTCTGAATGTCGATGGATTTGCTGAAAATTGAATTGAATCTGATCTCGAGTTCGCAACCAGCAAATCCTATTGCCTACTAGGATAACTCAAACGTGAAACATTAAAGGGACGTCCCCGGCCCAAATATACATATTTCTAACTATTCAAATTATTTTTACACCTAGTATTAGCTCTAAATCCTCGGAAATTGCATCATTTTAATATGTGGAAATAAAAGAAACAAATTCAGCGTTGAAAAGATTCAATCCTAACTGAAGGAAACCTTATTTTTCTTTCTTTTCAATAAAATATTTAATCATATACTTTTTAAATAAGTCTTAATCATGAGAATTAATTTGCCAAAATAGTTCTTCCACTCTAATAGCTCGATGCGCAATAACGCGGGTATAAACTCCTTATAATTAGTTCAAGAAAGAATTGCTCTTATCAAGATTTAATTAGACTTCTGAGAGATTACAACAACACAAAGAATTCACGTTCCAGAAATCAAGGCGAAGTGGAAATCTATTGGGAAAAGATTAGATTCGGTGGAACGTAAAATAAATTGTGTGTTAATTAAAGATACATCTTTTAATAATCAAAATATATTGAAATAAAAGAAACATTAATTCAGTCTAATTGCAAAGTAAATATTTGTTTGCGCTTTAAAAGGTCAATATTTAATCCTCTTCTCGGAATAAATTTGAAATAAAATTAATCTTGTTTCCCAAGAGAGATTTTTTTTACTTCTTTACCTCAAGATACGTAGGCAAGAATTTTAATTTTGTGGAATAAAAGAATTGTAATTAATACACCGATGTTTGAGGAAGAATTTGTTATCGGTAAGATTAAATATACTGAAGCAAAATAGCTCCCAAGTGACCTTGAAAATGAATTGATTTAGAGGGGGAATTCGATCGCAGTTTCTATAATACCGACCGTTTTGAGCCTTTCAGCCGCTTTTAATGAATAGATTGCGCAGTTTTGAATAAGGGAGCTGACTCTTCAGATTTGTCATTTCCACATGGTTTTTCGAAATAATTCTCAAAGGAGTTGATATAGAGAAGAATTCGTTTAAGTTCCCATAAAACTTATCTCCTCGAGTATCGTTGAATTCTTCACCCAGGCAGCGGGAAGGGACCTCGAGGCTGAAAAATGGCCGCAAGCATATTTCTAGCTACTAAATAAAGAGATTTGCAAAAAGTTCAAAATTCTTTTTGAAGTATTTATGAACACTTAATTTTGCTTCAGCAACATTTTATACAAATATGAATGTCGTACAGTCTTGAGTCATCTATATCTCAGCCACCTGAGTCATCTATATCTCAAAGGAGTTGATATAGAGAATTCGTTTAAGTTCCCATAAAATGGGCTGATTTAGAAAGAAGTTTGTTTGAAGTGGCTATAAATTTGTAGTTTTGAACTTTTCAGATAGCTATAAAGGACAGATACCATACTTCGAATAACAGAGTAGTCCTTTCAATGTAGCAATGTAGTAGCAATGATTATTCAATTTACTTTCAATTTATTTAATAATTATTCAGAACTCCCAATAATCTTGAAAATGTGTTGATATTTGATACGATTTCGATTAAAATGGTTGTAATGCGATCTTTTTGAATTCCTCAGATAGTTATGACGAAGGAGAATTTGGAAACTGAAGTACGTACTCCACATTTTAAGCCTCCTCATTACTTCAATACGAGAAAGCTTCGTCTGCAAATTCCTCATTCATTCGCGCGAGGTTCATTGATTCATTGAAGAATAAATTTCATTTTTGTTTCGAGGTTTATATAAGGAGATTGGCACCCATTACTGCTTTTACTTCAATATCGTTTTATCGAACATAATAATGTCACAAGAATACACACCTCCTAAAGGAAACTAAGCTGGAAATTGCAACTTGAATTGAAGTCGGAATAATATTCTAGACTGATCTCATGGTGTCAAATCATGCTCAAGGCATGAACGTCCATTTTATTTCCCTTCTTGAGGGAAGGGCGAGCAGTTGTATGTTGAACTAGCTGGTACCCGGCCGCAGAAGAAATCATTTTAGAAACAACTCTCTTGCTTCATTAGAAATGATAGAAAGAATAACATTTATTTTCGTATTGAAAAGGAATATATTCTTTGAAATGGAAAGATATCTAAAGGTCAATAATATTGATTCCTTTTTTTGACTCTATTGTTCCAGAGTTTTAGGGTTTTAGTTTTTCTGTGATCAGCAGAAGCAAATGAATTTCTTGACTGTCCGGCTCGTGAGCATCCAGCATGCAACTGGTTATGTGGGAAACATGGAGATTCAGTCAGCACACTTGAAATGACTGTCCTTGAGCCTTGTGGATGGTCATCGAGAATGTAAGTCGAATGGGGAACTGAAGCCATTTGAAATCAAAAGGAATGTTAGAGAAACGCCAAAATTTTATTACATTTTTAATTAAAATTTCAACTTTATTAGATTGGTTCCCCTAAAACTTTCTCGCATACTCTCTAATAATGTTGTTACTCCAAAGAACGACTTACGTAGCATTTACGTACAATAGCTACGAAATATTCACCTCTATCTTGAATTTAGGATCTTTACTGAATCTGTTGCTATTTTGACAATAATCCTTGGTTAATAAAAGCGGTAAATAGATACGAAATATGTATTAGGTAGTTATGCTATGCCTGTAACCATCCCGCAAGTGCAAGTAACAAGTATTCAAAGCTTCATCGCAATCGGATGAGCGGCATAGGAGACTGGGAAATTACTTGTGTCTTCTCTTTGGAGGCTTGAGGTTCGAGACCCGATTCCACCGAAGAATAAGCGGGTCTAAAACACGTCAAATATGTCGGGGCCTTCCGCTGGGGTAGTGTGGAAGTTTAGAGAGGGGTTGCCACCTCACGTGGCATCAAAGTTCAAAATGGCGAGGTCCGTCCTAAGTTAGCCCTAATGTTACTTTAAAACGGGACGTTAACATAACTTCTTAAATTATTGTCTCTTGGCATAACAACAAAAGGAAAAACGTTTTTATTTCCTAAATCGTCTCGATTATCCCTTTCTTAAAAAAAAAAATGTCATTTCGTTATTTTGCATTGTTTTCAACATGCAAAATGTTTTTGCTAATTTTGTTTGATTTAATTAAATTTCAAATCTATGCTAGTGACGCCATCTCATAATAAATTTCAGTTTTATTTTTGTCCTTTGTCTTTCGATGATGAATGGATTTCCAACATTAATACTATTGAAAGTGTGTAGGTCCACGAGCACCACAAAGGCACGATCCGCCCACTCTCATCCTCTCTTTGAAAAGGCGACACAGCTCCTGATGACAGGGAAACAGAAGAAGCCGGAAGGATCAGGAAGCAGGGACGGAAACAAATAAGTGCCTCACATTCTTTCGGCGAGGACTCATCCTACCTGTCAGTAGGAGCGCATAATGAGAAAATAAAAACCAATGAAGGAAATATCGGACGTAAAGGAAGATAATTGGGGAAATATTGAGGAAATGTGAATACTGGAAAAATGACAAAAGACAATGAAAAATGAAACAACGAAAGGAAGAAAAAAAATTTTTTTTTTTTGAAAAAGTGACAAAAATCAATGAAAAATGAAATAACGAAAGACAAAAAAAGAAAAAAAAAAAAAAGAAAGAAAATAAACATTTTTAAATATTTTTTTTCTTTTTTGCAAAAATGACAAAAGACAATGAAAGATGAAACAACGGAAGGCAAAAAAAAGAAAGAAAATGAATATTTTTGGATTTATATTTTTATTTATTTATTTGAAAAAAGGACAAGAAAAGCTTTTAGAAATGGAGGGGAGAGCGGTTGGAAAAAAAAAGTTGATATTATTGTGAGAGAAATCGGAAATGCGTGCATATTGCAAGTAGAAATTGCCTGGAAATAGAAAGGAAAGCGAAGAAAAATAAAGAAATCGAAAATGGTAAAATTACTGAAAGGATTTCAAGAACTTTGCATTGTTCAAAAATAAAAGATGAAGTTTTTAAGAAATGAGAAACGAAACGATGGAAGATGGGTTCAATTGTAACAACAAACTAGATCGATTGCCCCTCGGAATTTCACCTGTAAGGCGTTGCTCTTTCAAATGCCTTCAGATGCTTGTCTAATCGATACTAATATTATAAACGTTTAAGTTTGGATGGATGGATACTTGTTACTTCATCCCGCCAGAACGGAATCGGATGAAATTCTGCACACAGATAGACTAGAGTCAGGAATAGAACATAGGCTACTTTTGATTCCGGTTCATTTTTGATTCATTTAAAACTAACTTTTGGGACATCCCGCCAAAGATAAGTAAGGCTTCGGGTTTTCCCCCCAACAGTAATAAAGTTAGGGTTAGCAGAAAGTCGACCGATTATTCCAAACGATTCAGTTTGTTGATTTTTGATGTACTTAAAATCAAAAATTGTTAAGGAATCGATCTTTCGGATTCATTCTAAAGTACTTTTAAATGAAAAGAAAACAGAATAAAGGAAATAAAAAATTTCTAATCTGCATTGCGTTACTCCAACTGGCGTAGGAAAGTCAGACATGTGCGTTACGCCAACTTGCGTTGAAAGTTCGGGCGTGATTGTTGAAAACTGCGCTTGTTCATCTGAAGGCATTCATGCGCTTGTGATTGATGAACAGTTGTTAATTAAGTAACAGTAACAGTAACTTAATTTATGAGTTTTCATTTAAATTAAAAGTTTAAAAATTATGTGTATAATACTGTTTTAGCTATCTCACTGTCGATCCATAAATAAAATGGATTTGACCGGACTTGGTTTGCTGTTTTGTTTTATTTGGAGTATATAATGTAAATAAATTGTTTTTACGTTAGTTGCGTGTTTTTGTTATTAGATTGTATTTATGCTCTCTATTTTTCGTATATGCTTATACTTTGAAATGTATCGTTTTTAGGTTAGGTTTCATTTTTTGTCATTATTTGATAGTTTTTCGTACATATAAGTCAAAATTTCCACGCTAACAGTCTTTAATAGTTAGTCTTTTGTATTTACGATGTTTTTTTAATCAAATAAAACTATTTTCTTAATCTTCCACTTTATCATGAATTTCGTCTCAGCATATCTAGCTCTATAGCCATAAAAATAAAGAAAATCCAATTCATTTTGCTCACAGGAACAGCAACTATCTCCGGTTATGTAAGCGATGAAATGAATTTCAGCAAACTGACTCTGAATCAATCATTTTTTACGAAGGCTCTACAAAATCGAAATTTCCTGTATGCATTCTTGTCGCAGTCAGTATATAAGATTAATGCACTAACTGGAACATAAAAATGCGAAAATTATCAATATAAATAAGAATACAAATACAATCAATATAAGAATGCAAAAATAAATATTGCAAATGAAAAAACATAAAAGATAATGAAATAATGAACGATTTCAAATATCTTTTCTAAAAAATATCTTCACTTAAGAAATCTCATTAAATTAATCTGAAATTTTTTATTTCGTAGTAAAAAAAAATATTGAAAATTTCTTTTTCTATCTAATGAAATCACGGCAACGGAAGATTCATTTTTTTACTACTTAATGAAACAGAAATTGATTTCAAAACACAGATTTCACAATTAACCTGTTTGAATGGACGAATCTCAATTGTTTCAAGTGAATTTTACATTGAATTCTACGGCTTGATTCTATTACAATAGACAGCGAAAATTCTTATGTTTTTAAGGTAACGTGATAACCTGAAATTGAATTAAACGCCCGCGTTTTATTAAGAGAAAAAAACATTTCTTTCTAATTATCTAATAAGAATTTTGCAACTCCAAGCAGTATATAAAAAGCTTTGTTTTTTAAAATCGCCAAAAAAAGGAAATAACCCTGTTTTTAAATTGCATTTATTCTTGTTCGAGGATTAAAAACACTTAATAACGTTAATAACACGTATAACGTTAAATGATTGATTGCACTTTCTTTCTTATATATATATATATAAGAAAGAA
>JAPMOQ010005464.1:1763245-1784373 GCA_026543055.1 Argiope trifasciata | reverse complement strand
ACTCAGCCAGTTATAAGATTCATACATACGCAGAAGGAATATTGTGCATGCTCTGAGAGAAGGAACAATAGCAAGTTCTTATCTCGATGGGACACCTACTTGTTACTATATAGTTTCTGCGCATGCGTGGTATTACTGGATGGTTTGCAGCTGGCTGAGTGTAAACTCATTTTAAGGATTTAAAGTTATATCCAAACAAATTTAACTGAAATAAAAGTCCCAACGAATCAATTGGTTGCCAAAAGAATAAAAATATGATGTTATATCAAAACAATTTAATTGAAAATAAAGATAATGAAACCCTCAACGAAACCAACTGGTCGCCAAAAGGTGATTAATAATTGATAAATTAAAATGTCTAGCTTTTTATTATTATTTTGATAAAAATTCAACGAAGAACCATGTGTCTTTATAGGAGACGTTATGTACAAGAGGGTTAACTTTGCCATGAAATTATATTCCTTTGTTAAGGATTCCACTGAAAGAACGTTCATTTAAAATACGATCAGTTTGAGTCAGAATCGCCCATTCAGGACAAAAACTTATCACCAAATACTCTGTATATTGCTTGTTTGGTTATAAATAGACCTCGAGTGTTTATTGCTGTTTATTTCCTTTTTTCGCTTTCAAATGCCTCATTTTTATAGTCCTATCTCCATGTCTCCAACGTTACGAGTTTCCTCTGACGTGTTCCGTTATTGCACCCTTGCGGTTCCTGAAGAGAAAGCAAAAAAAAAAAAAAAGTTATGTGACGTCATTTTCCATCGATAACTAGCAACGCTTCTAAAAATGCGGGGTCTCGTTAACTATCGTCCGGTCCCAAATTACTTTTGATTCCTTTGTTCCTGGAGATGATTGAAATCGCTTTGCTTCCCATTTTATATCCTTCCTTGCCGTTTAAAAAAGGGGGCAGTTCTGTTTTGCTTTATGGATTTTTCGACAAATTGAAGGCGCGATTGTTTTTGCAACTTACATGTTAGGAAATATGATCTTCTATTCTTAGGACTGAAATCGTTAGATCGTTGCTGTTATTGCAACGGTTTGAATGTTTCTGATTGTTGTTTCCGTGTTATGAATCGTTTCTAAACTGTCCGATGTCGTGCCCAGCCGATAAATTGGATTGTGGAGCTTGCTATCTTTTTGAGGAATCTCAATTCGAATATGACGTGGTATCTATCTATATTATGCGAAATCTAAAACTTTTCACATTAGTTATAACTTTTAAACTAGACTTTTTTTTCTCTAGACTAGAGTCTAGAAAAATATCATTTATTCCACAAAGAATAAATGATCTTGGGCTATTATCTTTTAAATTATATAATCTAGATTGTCTATGTAACCGTGTCTTATATTAACTTATTATATTTGTATTTATTTTTTCCGAAGTTATTTACTTTTGAGATTCATTTGGCTCTACTTTATTTGAACTCAATTTCTGGGGCCACTGTGGCCAAGTCTCAGCTGTGTGAACCAAAAGTTTCTGGATTTCGTGACCCAATTCCACAGAAGAACCATCATGTATGCTGATCTGGTGCACGTTAAATTCGTCTGAGCCAAATGACCTCCCGTTGGTGTGGTGTGGAAGTTTGAAAAATTTCTCCAAATTTGGAGAAATTTGAAAGACGGAAAGTGTCAACTCAGATGTCTTCCTCGTCAATTGATCGCAGTTCAAAGTTACGAGATCTGTCCCTAAATTGCCCTAGTGTTGCATTAAAATAATATGTTAATATAACTAAGCTAAACAAACAGGGCATTAATATAACTATAACTAAACTAAACCCTAGAATTTGTTGAGAATCTAGTAGGATTCAAATGAGAAGATCGTAACTTACACGAAAAACAAGATGCAGATTGACTGGATGGGTTTTTAGGTGCAAGAATCATGTTTGGTTATGCTGCGTCAATCTTATGGTAGATTACATGTAGGCTCGAAACAGACATCCCCGTATGTTTGTTCTAATTTCCTAAAATTAAAACTGATTTAAAGTAAAGTAATAAAATAAATAATAAGATAATGTTTAGAAGTTTCTTTTATTATGATCGTTATTTAAATGTGAAAGCTTCTTATAGATACAAATTGAACAGATATTCAGTATAATTTCGAATTAGTTTCTACGACGTTTACAAAATATATACAACTATTGGTTCTTGCAATCCTTGAAATCTTGCATCTTTTTCTAAATATTGGTAATTCCGCAATAGAAGTCATGCGAGAACATGTTGTTTTTCTGTCGGGCTGATATCACGTAATTTTAAAAAAGAATGTTCTCATATAATAACTTGAAATTTGTGATAGCAGATTTCAATTTTTTTTTAACAATGCCTAAAAAAATATATGAAAAAGTAAGCATATTGCATTCTTCAATTCAAAAGCTTAATTAGAAAGGAGAATTGCAATTTTTTGCCCTTTCATAGGCCCGGGATTTTTATGAAATGTTTTTTAGTTTAAAATATTTTAACCATGTTCTTGTCTTAATCTATGTCTGAAATATTAGTCATCTTGTTCCAGCCAAATATTTTTACCGAAAAGTCTCAAAGTCAGTTTATTTTCAGTCTACAATGAAGCTTTTTCTTCAAAGTTGTTGAAAAAAAAATGCCTTAGGATAGTTCCACTTAGAAACCTTTGTTGCCTTAAAATTCAAACACAAATTTCCCATCCACAACTTGGTTGGTCCACTCTACATCCAGACCTCCAGACGGTCTAGTTATTGCACGCGTGTTTTATCAAAAATCAGCAGATTGAATCGCTGTTTATTCAACAAAAATGTTGTGTGATTTTTAAACAAAAATATTGATTCTTTGTGGTTGACATCTGACAAAGGGTGCGTTGTTGCAACCAAGTACAAAGAAAGCGTGCAGACTCTAAATCTTTTTTCTTTTTTTTTCTTCCTTTCGCTTGAGACAACCTGTTTAACTAGTTGAATATGAACGTTAACCTTGATTTTTTTTTGTCTGTTATTGATTGTTTATCGTGCCCAATAAGATAATGGATACACTTTGAAGAGCATCTCTCTAGATCACTGATCTTTGTGACTCTTCTGTGCTAATAGATTTCTGTGAGGGAAGACTTTTTTTCCTTTTTCTTTTCAGATGTTGTTCTGAAAACTGTAACATTGGCCACATGCGGTTGGTTCATAAATATAATTTGCGAAACAAGTTCCTGTATGCTCTACAAGTAGATGCGTTAGTTTAGTTGTTCATGTTTTAATGAATTAGTTGCTTTTACTACATCTTTTAAATCTTAAGCCGTGTTAGAAAACCGTTTTTTGCTAACAGTTGTTCATTTTATTAACTCATTTGCATCATTAGCGTATATATACGCTCCTGGTCACTATCACTGGAGCGTATATACGCTGCATCATATTATATGTTATGCATATAATATGATATATACTATATTCATATTATATACCTATATGTATCCCACATTTCAAATATTACCACACTGAACCAAATTACTAACAAATAATGCTCAAAAATTCACATTTTTTTTCTACTTTTCTACAATTTTACACCTAAATATGAAATTAAACTTTTTCCCTGATATGAGCCTTTTTTCTTTCATATTTTCATATGATGCAAATGGAGAGAATTTACATGTTTATCCGCTGCGCCATTGATTTACATTTGGTCAAATGCTTCATTAAATTATTTAAATACTAAAACACAGTGGACGATTAATTTTTTGCTATTTCAAAGTTTGCTCTGAATTACCCTCATAAAATCTCCAAATGCTTAGTTAATCGAACTTTTAACACCTAATAATTTAAAAATGTGAGCAGAAATTGATAATTGTCAGTTGTAATAGCAACCAAAAAGCGCCCAGAAAAATTTCACCTATTTGGCAATTTTCATAATGAATAATAATGCACTTGAGTATATTTTTTATAATTTGGCGAATTTGTTTTCTTGTTGCTTTCTGGTCGTTGTTGAAACTGAATTGTACTCAAAAATTGTCTTTCATGTAGTAGTTGTATTTAATTTCAGCTAAATCATATAAAACTTCATGTCCAGGATTCCTTCAAGTCTACAGACTTTAAAGGTGTTTTATTTTAAAGGTCTTACATTTGTTTATTGTATATTTGAACTTTCCTAATGGATATAGATTCCATGGCATCATAGGACTGTAATGCCCGGTTTCTAATAACAAATTAAATTTATCTGAAAAGCAAAATGAATTACTTTTGGTAAGCACATATCAATCCTAAAAATATTTTTTATATGGCTAGAAAAAAAGATGTTCTTGTGAAGCTCATGCAACCATAGATTACGAAACAAAATTACATATTCTCATCCTCTAGTGTTTCTTTACGGTACACTGTGAAACAATATAAGAATTTGTCAATCATTTTCCTTTAGTATGTTAGTGATTATTTCAACCATCCAAAATATCGAACAAGTTAAGTTATACAGTTCAGTTCTTGGAAAATGCTTTAGATATTTACCGTTACCGACATAATTTATCATGTTTTGCTGGCAACAGTGATTTCTTTCTTTGAAATCCCTAGGTTTGGTAAAATGCTTACAAAAACTTCAGCGGTTTTAGATTTAAAAAAAAAGAAAGGAAAAAAAAGAAATTGGGTCTAGGATTAAAAGTAATGAAAAACCCAGAAAACAATTCCATGTCTTGTTATCAAATAACAGGGAACACAGCTGAATTCCCATTGCTCTTAAGTTCTTTTTGATGAGCTTTTCTTGGAAAAGCCCATTGTCTATGGCCTTGAAATTCTCGAAAATTTGTGGCTACTTTTTTTCTCATTTCTTCTCAGTGACCAAATCTGTAAACGAAATTACTACCTACGATAATTAAGCAAGCGTACCGGTTATCTGTTAAAAGAAACGTGAAACTGCCATACCGAAGAGATTTTTTTTTAAATAAATTCACTTAGAAGAAGACAATACGCACAGTTATGTAAAAATATCGATTTCTTTCTGTCGTTAATTGTTAATATTTGGATGAAATATCGGTGTCTTTTGTATGTGTTTGTACTTTCTCATCTTATGTACTGCTATATTTTTTAATTCAAATTTTGAACAACTCTGGTAACATTACGTGACACATATAAAATATAAGCCTACCGTGAGAGCGTAAATACCATTTATTATGACACATTTTTATGTTTATAAAGTTTTTATGCATTTGTGTTTTGTTGACTATATAAAGCGTTGTATAAACAAAAAATATGTATAAGCCATGAAAAAATTTTACTGGCATGGAAAAAAAACATACAAATTTTTAACATAAATTCATCCATATTTTATATACAAATTTATAATTATATATACCATAACATACAAATTTTCCGTAATAAATTCATTATAAAATATTGTCTTTAATATGATTTTGAGGTTTAAAATATAATTTGAGGTCTTTAATACGATTTTGAGGCATAAAAATAATTTTTCGAAAAAAAAATTCAATCTTTTTCAGATGATAGATAAATGCCTTATTATCTGAATTCTGTAATCATTTTAAATCGTTCTAAACATTATGTTAGGTGTAAAGGGAGAACTTTTACAAATTTTAAAAACAAAATCTTACTATTTGAAAACGACTCGCAATATCAATGATAAGTATTAGTATAATAATAAATATCTTTCTCTGAATGAGATGCATGCTGTTTTTACCATTTTTAACCGCAGTAGCGTAGTTCTCCAATGATATATACTAATGGTGACCTATCTTTTAATGTATGTGAAAGACCCCTCCCACCCCCATGTAAAAATGGGTTGTGCAAGCGAGTGTGTGTGTCATCTTCATATGAATTAAAAGTCAGACTTCTGCCCTCGTGTGCTTAGGGCCTTTACCCTCAGAAGCTATTGCACGAACTCCGCTTAAAGTCTTTGACTTCGTCTGTGGCTTGTCTATGGCAAGTACCGTAAGTTACAACAGCAACAAATGTGGATGCGGTCAGTTTTGGGATCACAGTCGATAAAATAAAAACAAGTCATTAACAGACTGTAATGACTTGTGAAAATGAGTTAAAATGCATAAACTAAACTGACCAGTTTTTTAAAACAGCGGCTTCATTAAATCCTGTTTATTGGGAAGCAGAATACTTAAATTCACCAATTAGGAATCTCTCTGAAGTCTTTTTCTTCCTGTTATTAATTTAGAAACCGTTCGGGTTTGTGCATCTGCCTTCGACTTGCAATCACACATCGTTGAAGAAATCGACTGATAAATACTGTTTTCTGCATTTTTTGATTGATTCGTCACCCAAAAGGAAAAATAATTCCCTACATATACCTTACTACCTCCGTCAACCTGAGTCAAGAATTGCTCTTCCAGTTCACTTTTCATCAAACAATCCGAAAATAAACAGCCAGGAGTTCGATTGTGCATGAAATCACCGCATCACGCACCGGTCGCTAAGGAGATTGATGAGGATAAAGAAGAATTCTGAATCACTGTCATCAGTAGCGGGGGGAATTTCATCCTACGGTACCAAATTTGCTTGGAAATTGCCTCCGAAAACGGATAATCTGTTACACTTCTATAAACAAAGGCGATGCGTCAATATTTGTACCATTAGATTTCCATACTAATGTCTGAAGTTTGTGCACCAGGAAGTTTCGGTTTTATATTTAAGTGGTTAAAATGATCTAAGGTCTTTAAAAAGCAGCTCTAATGTTTGAATAGGCTATTTTAACCAGTTCTTTTTATCTTGACTAGTTGAAGAGGCGTTGTTTGAGAAAAAGAGGAAATAAAAAATGGCCACGTTGGCTTACAGCTGTAATATTCGTTAGCGTGGGACGTTTCTCTCGTGGCCAGCTTCTGCAAGAAAAGTGAGAATAGAAGAGTGAATGAACAGATAAAAGTAACTTTGCATTTTTATTTTCCTGAATTAATGAATACAACAGCTGTTTTAAAATTTGAAAACAATTAGTCGTATATATTGTGTTTGACGTCTTATTTAAATCTGATTTTGCATTGTTTTAAAGTAACAACTTTTGTCACGCAAATTTCGGAAAGTTATTGAAATTGGTGAATCTTTTGATCGATATTAATTTTAATTTTTTTCTTCATATTTAAGAATCTTGATATCAGAAATTGCTACGTTGTCTTAAATATCCTCATCTGTGACAAAATCTCATTTAAACATAGTATGAGAATTTTTAAAGTTATTAGAAAAGCTTTTTTTTTCGTTGTAAACAGAGTTCATGAGTATGAAAGAATTGAGATGCAAAGTTTTAAAAATTACAATGTACAAAAAAGAAAATCTTTGAGCATTTTTTAATAATGTATATATGTGTGTATGTTTGTGAGAGAGCGAAAGACACTTGAAAAAAGTCTAATTGTTATAAAACAGGTTTAATTTGCTTTTGCTTAGCTAGCCATAAACTTTTCCCCCCACGAATTTATAACAAATTCGAATTATAAACAGAATCTCGGTTTCAGAATTATCCACTTTAAAAAAATAATAATTTTATATAAATGTGTTGAATTTTTAATATTGAATAACAACTCAACTGTGAAATCTGCAGTTGTTCTAGTCTAACATGTTAACTTATTTCTGCATTCATTTTAAATATGGTTTTCTTGAAATAATGTCTAGAATCTGTTTTGTCTTCAGTTTTTGGTTATGACATGACTTGGACTTCTAAAAGATAAAACGTTTTAACTTCTTGCAATCAACAACCATAATGTAAATTTATTTTGACTTAAGTCCATTTATCTCTTATGCTGCTGTTTTGTATTGGCTCTGAGAATTTAGAGAATATCTTGATTTTTTGTTATTGGTGCTTTTTTAAAAATTGTATTGTGCTCTAGTTGGGAAATTCCTGTCATATACCTAAATCATGGATTAAAACCAAAAAATTTGTTTTACTAAAAAAATTTTTTTTTTGCTTTCTGCAATTTTAGATTACTAAATTTCCGATTGATATCAATTGCACAACCATTTTACAGTGCCAAATAGCATTTTATCACGGCCATATTAACCTTATAAGCGCTTTTTAATTGATACAAGATCCAGGGGCCATCTTTCCCCAACCAAATTTCAAAAACAAAGGATTTGTTTTATTGATATATATAAAATGTATGCGTATAACAATGTCTTTTTAACAAAATTATAAAACTTACAAAAAACATCTTGATACTATTTAAATCAAATGTAAAATTTACATTAAACCATTAATTTTAATGTCAAATTTACATTAAACATTAAATTTGGCTGAATCAATCAGCCTACTGCAAAAAGACTAAAGCAAAAACAACCACTAATTTTCAAACGAAGGATGAAAAAATATACTAATAATGATATTTCAAAATGTACAAATAATGATATTAATTTGAATATATTATGCTCATTTATATAATCATAATAAATCAAATGAATTCTCTAAATTAGATAATACTGAAAAATATCGAAGAAAAATTATCAAGATATAGTGTCCCTTTAAATTTATATGTCCCTTAAACGTTTACCTCCTTGCTCTTTTATAATCTGACCATGCATCTAATGCCTATATGTAAAGATAAAATTTTTGGCTCATAATATCAGCATACATTTTTAAAACTACCAATCTTCTCAATCCTCATGGAATCTGTCACCACCTCTGACATCTTCTGCAATCTATTTTCCTTATCGTATTTTTTATTCGGTTATTTTGTATTAAATGGAGCCAAAATATATGCCTATGCTTGAAATCTTTATTTTGAATGGATCACGACAGAGCAATTTGTATTGTTCCGCTGCGTTCGATACGCAAAAAGGAACTGCACCTTTCTAGAGGCGAATGTTCCATGCCATCAATTAGCTTAAACACCTCTGTGATTTGTTTTTAAGTAAGAATGCTCCGACTGCAGGTGATAAAATCAAGGAGGCATCTGACTAGAATCAAGCGCCTCTGGGATTTATCGGGTTGGCAGACAAGGCGGAGGTCATGGTATTCCCACTTGGCTTTTGTTTGTTTTGGCGTACTTTTATTGTATAGGGTGCATGCCTGCTGTTTGATTTGTCTTGTTATGAAATGCCTGATATTAAAGGATACGATGGATAGGTCACGACGCTCATTTTGTTGACACGCGGTATTATTTTGCTGTCTTTGGATTGCACTTGGCCTTCAAGTTGGCGAAAAAAATTGAAATGAATGTCAAACGAACTGATAGTGAATGATTGACATGAGCAAAATCATAGCTAATCATAGATTTTTTTTCATGCTAGACTTCGTGATTTAATCTCTTGCCCTGGGAATAAAATGTCATTTCTGATTTTGAAATAGATTAAGAAGAAGAAAAAAAATGCACCTTGCTTTTTTTCTCTGCTTGATGTCAGCAAATTACTAAGCTTTTGCTTATGTTCGGATTAGGGCTAAAGTGTTTGAAGTTTGGTGCGTTTCATGGCAAGTCTTATCATCTTGAAACATTTAATTTGAAAAAAAAAATTATGAAGTAATTATTTGGAATTAAATCAATTTTTACTATATATGTTAAAACTTGTTAGATGTGTCAGAATTTCGTGGTGAAATTTCTACATCGCTGTTACTTTTTTCCAACATCTGCAAATACGGGCACTTTTTAAAAAAATTATTACTCATTTCTGGAAGTATGACTTTTTTTTATTTTCTGATATGATAGCATTTCTTCTCATACAGCGTACCTAAATAGAAATTTCCTTATCTAGACTTTTATTAAACATGGAGCAAATATTCGGAATGATCATTCGTAAAAAATAACTATATTTAATTTTAATTTTTCTAATTGTAAGATGTAATAAAAATATAAATTTTTTAAGAATTATTCTTATTTAATTTTTTAAGAAATTAAAATTTATTCAATTTTAATTTTTAAAATATGTATCTTTCATTCATAACGATAAAAAATAATATCCTGTTTATTTAAATTTTATTTTCAATATTTTGGAGCAATTAAAAATGATCTGTTGACAGATTTGTTTAGGTACTGAAAAAAGATAATTTTTTTTTTTGTTGGGAATGAATGATTAACTAGTTAAATATTTAGTTTTGAACATTTTTAAATTGTGAGTGGAGCAAAAGATTTAAAAAACGCTATATTAATGAATAATAATAATTTATACTCTCAATAATTTTTTTTCTAATTCTTCCAGAATGGAGCACTAATACATGACAATTTAATCTTAAGTGCCTGTACTTTTTTTTAAAAAAAATGACTTTGTACTGTTTTTAAACTTTTATTTCTTGAACACAACACAACTTTTCACAAGAAAAAAATATTCTAGAAATCATATTTTCTTTTAAGTGTTATTTACTTCTAAGAAACAGCTTGTTACTCTTCGGCAATAGTGGACTTTTATTTGAATTTTTTTAAATGTGAACGGTGATAAATATTGACTTAAATATTTTATTTTTCACATAACAACTTTTAACTCAACATGTCATGCGAAAATATGGCATTCTATGTCTACAAACGAAACAAAACAAGAAGAAAGCACAGTTACGAGCAGAAAACGTGTTTTTTTTTTTCCATCACCACTCGTGTTGTCGTGCACATGAAATAAATAGATTCAATAATATTTTTAATATATACCAATTGGCAACAATTAACGTTAGAGTTTCAATTTTATTCTCGTATTTTTTCTGGAGACGAAATTGAGGATTTTATTAGGCAACTCTCTGCCTTTAAAACTACACATGTTTAGAATCCATCAAATTTCCTATAATTTTCTTCATAATTCAACTGTATGTCGCTATAATGTGAACGATAGCTTACCGTAAAGCTTATTTCAGTACCTCATTCTATATCACTAATATTCCAGCATAGTAGTTTATTTTTATCTCATTAAAGGCTTTTCATATCATCTACCTAAGTGGAATGTTCATTTGCATTGCATGCCCGTATTCAGTAACTTCTGATGCGAGACGCAAATAAGGCTCTTAAAGAAGGAGAGGGGGAATATTTGGGGGGGAGGGAAATCCCACCTCGGTATTCATGTCTTCCAATCATCAAGCAAATGGTCATTCCCTCGTGTCGATTCTTGTGCTGGTCTAGGCTCTGCCAGCCATGCCTGACACTGGTATGACGTGCACCGAATGCATAATGAATCAGCTCGCTGGTTGGCTCATTGGAAGATGGTGGTGAAGAGCTTCAACTAAAGAAATCAACCCTGAAAGCATGTAATCAAATCAAGCTTTATTTAAGTAAAACTCTGAAAAACATTAGGATCCGAATTATCCAAAAATATTCACTTCATCATATCCTGTTGTCTTTTAATGAATATCTATCTTACATTAGTCGCCATTGTTTGGGTAACACTGCTGGTTGGAAAAACTACGACTGTGATATTATACAAAGTGATAATCTTCTAACTCTCAAGCGGGACGGATATTGAATTTAAATAGATTGAAATTTGAATGTGGTAAAACTGGTTGTCGGTAAATAGTTTTGTCATACATGTTATTTTATTAATGAATTATGTTGTATTTTAAATAAATAAAAAAAATGCAATTGATTTGATGAAAAGAAAAACAATCTGAAATTCCTAATTTGGAATCATTCAGGCAAGTAAGTACTTTTGCTGATTTATATTCTTCCAAATTTAAAAACATGCTTGGAGCCTACGAAGGAAGGCCTTTATAAAAATGATGTAACATTCAATGCATAGATCTAGATTTATTGAATTTATTTACAAATCAGTGAGATTTATCTTCCTCCAAACTTTCTCGCATCCCTTTAATATTGTTATACTGGAGAACGTTTTGTATGGCATCAACGTACAATAAGTAAATACAAACATTTGATATTAATTTAACATTTCGAGTGACTTTATCGTGTCATGAAGAGGGGAGATTAATCTCTGGCATACGGTTAAAAGTGGGCTTGTTTTTTTTTTATCCGTCGCTTAAAATAAAAGCTTGCCGCTAAAATCCAGAATTTTAGTATTCTTCTAACTGTTTTGTAATTGATGACAAATTATTATTATTATTTTTTTTTTCATTTTATTTTGTCAGTCACTATACCTGGACTTCTGGCTTTGTACCAATATAGCTACTTTTCAAAATATCTCTATAACTTTCAACAAATAGTTTATAAAACCTATTGGAATGATTTGTTAGAAACTTTCATTTTACTCCCTACCCCATAAATACTCCTTACCGCATAAAATGTGTGGTTATAAGCGGAACCAACGCTCAAAATTTTATTTTTAGCACTCGCACATGAACAAGATTTGTTTTTATTTATTTATCCATTAATTAATTGACTTATTAAAATTATCACATTTAAAAGCACGCGGAAGTACAGACGGACAGACCATCAACCTTCGATAATTTTGGTTAATAATTTGATATGTATGTACATTTTAAATACTAAACTTTTATACCAAATTTTATACTAGTTATCTACGTTTTGTCGTAATCATGTTCACTCTTCATTCTAATAGACAAACCAATTTCCTGTAAGTGAGTTTTGTTCAAAATGTGGTTGAAGTCTGCAAATTTGGTGTAAAAATTGCGTATTCGGTTTTAGTTTTCTGGTTCAAATCATCCTTGAATTATCACGTTCAAAGACACAGATACATAATTCAAATATTGTATTTTTTGGATGCTGGATATACGTCAGAATTTTGAGATCACATTTTTTGACGATTATATAGCTTAATTTTTTATATTTAATGTATAAAAAAAGATAAAAATCAAATAATTTTTTAGAATTCTACTTCTATGCTTATCGTTAGTTCACTATAAACGTTTAAAGTAACGGTTGACGGCGAGCTTAGTTCAAGAAAGTTCGCTGTAACTTGAAAAATTCGTTACACCCTTGATGTTTGTTGTGAAATTTTACTTTATTTCATTCAGATTCGCCCTGGTCGAGCAGGAATAAGCAATGATAAAAACTAAGGTCGCCAAAAGCCACCACCCGCCAGACATTCCCGTTTTTGCTGTTTATAGGTGAATTAGGTGAATGACCTTTTGCGGCCATAATTTATCATTGTTGGAAGGCGGGCAACCGAGAATCCAACGCGCGATTTTTTATATATATTTGCTCTGATATTTATGTCTGATTGTGTGTTCATAGAACGGAACTCTATGCCAGATTTGCCGGTGCAATTATGGGTATGCACTGCGTAACGTTTTATATGGAATTGTAATTCACTGACAATACTTTTATTGTATGAATGAATAATGAAAACCGGCAGCTTGGCACACTTTCCTCATGGGCTTTTTAGCTGATTAAAAACAAAGCGTTTAAGTTAAAAGAGACGGCGGCTGGTCGGATGGTTGGCTGTGCATAAACTTCACGCCGCTTTATACCAAATCAGTTGAAACTCAGGTAAAAACCATTATTCTTTGGCAAAAAAAAAGATTATTTAATTCTCCTGGAACTAAAACCTTTTGTTATGAATGTTTACACTTGCCAGTTTTGGTGCCGGGTAAAGTGTAACTGAAACGAAAGACGTTTGCACGATGAGAGAGAAATACGATGAAAATTGGGAGCTAATGAAGGGTTTTGACGTATGATTATGGATAGTTAGAAGAACTTCAAGACAGACGTTAATTAATGTAACATATTATTACTACCAAAGGTCTAAATCTCTCATTGTCATCAAACTAGTAACCTATATACTTATTCTGCTGATAGGCAATAACATGCTAATTTAAAACGAAACTATCATTATGTTGATAATTATAGACATAGAAATTATGTATTGTAACATTTATTCTTATTTTTTCGTTGTAATATTTTTATATTGGTGGTTTCGTATAAAAAAGTCTGTAAAGAGAAAAAATAACTGAATTTGATTGGTTCTTTTAAAGTTCTCTTTAAATAGTGTAATTGAGATGATACAATAGAATGAATTTCGCTTTTTTTTTTTTTTTTTTTTTTGAGACTATGACCTTTGAGGTTTTTTATTCTAAATATTTAAATGCAAATCTGCAGGAGTGTTTTCCCCAATACTTTCTGATACATTGATATTTTATAATAGTGTTATCCCAGAGAATGCATTGCAGGGTGTTGTCTATAATGGGGACGAAATGTTAAATTTGGCCTGAACTTGGCATTTTTACTGAAGTTTTTGCTGACTTTATGTATGATTCTTGTGTGTCGAGGCCAAGCTAACCTCTAGCTAGTATAAAATGGTTTTGACAAAGAAGCACTGGATCAGATACCGATTTTGTCATTTGACCATGATCCAAACCAAAATAATTTTTGTATAGTTTTAAAACTGGAATTATAACTAAACTAACTAAAAAAGGTAATTTCTGAAAATATTTGTTAACTTGTTATTTCAAAGTGTAGCTTCTAGTGAAATGTAAATTAAGGTGTGTTCTCTGTCCTTAAGAGCACTAGATGAATATCGGTAAATAATAAGTGGGTGTGTCGCATGGGGTCTGCGTTCAAACGAGATTTGTAGACATTTGAACCACCCACATGTGAACTGCTTAGGAAAAAGAAAGTGCCTGCAAGAGGTATATTGCCTCTGAGCAGTTATTACAAGAAAGCAAAAGTTAAACGAAAGTATGAAGAAAAGAAATGCAGTTTTTCGGATTAGCACCGAGCCTGCTTTGATTTTGAAACTGGTTAGTCGACTGTGACGAGTTTAAATCGTGCCTTAGTGTCTTGAGCGCAGACACATTGGAAATGACGACTGAGACGAAAAGATTTATTATGAATTGGGAAAATTAATAGTGGTAATAGTTTTTTGGGTTTTATTTAGTTATTTATTTTAGGCCTTCGGAATTTTTCTCAATGCTTAAATTGATCTTAATGCCAGTTTTTTTTTATAGTTACAAAACCATAATAAGCAACCTGCATGAAATATAATCTTTCACTGATTTCATTTCTAACAACGATAGAGAAATGCAGTTTTCTCTGTCTCTCTTTCTTTCTTTCATTAAAAGAATGCAAGGAGAAGATTTATAATCTCCAAAAAATTTGAACTAAAGATTTTAAAGGGACTTCCATATTTCAGTCGTCCCTTTGATCAAAAAATATATTTTTGGAATTATACCTGGCTCTCTATGAATACTGTAAGCCGCGCGGGCCAGGTGGTAAGGTCTCAACCTTGGAACCGGTGGGTTTCAGATTCGGGGCCCGATTCCACCGATGAACCGTTTTGTATGCGGATCTGGTACACGCTAGATCCATTGGAATCAAACGCCCTCCCACTGGTGTGGTGTGGAAGTTTTAAGAGGGGATATTGCTAGGTCAGGTGACTGTGGTACAAAATTACGAAGTCCGTCGCAAAATAGTCCTAGTATTGACTTAAAACGAGACGTTAATATAGCTAAACTAATGTTTACCAACGGATTCTAAAACCTTCTGCGCTTTTGCGCATGCGTTAGAATGGGTTTAATTTGGCAGAAGAGGAAAGGAGAAGATGTTTATATTTAACAATAAAGCAAGTTTCGGAAATGGCGCATATCTTTCCTGTGTCACTCCATATTGAGATAGAAGAATAATCGTCTCAGAATACTGAAACGAACAGTTAATTAGGATCACTCTAAATCAATAATTAGTTATGGCTCAAATTCCATAGCAATATTAAATATCTGACTTGACTAAAGCGCGGAATCATGAATATAGCTGTCGACCAATATGCCACATCGATTCTTATTCGATGATTGAAATCTGTTATCGATTTTTATTCGATGATTAAAATCTGTTATCGATACTTATTCGATCGTTCTCGATTAAATTGATACTAGTAAGGTTTAACAATGATACAGAACCAGAGATAAAAATATTTACCCATAAGCTAAGAAAAGTGTACTTATATATTAGAGCAAATTAATTATAACATATACAGTTAGTTTTTTAAAAGGAGGACTGTTTGAGTTCATTGCTACAGCAACCATGACTTTAAAGCTCAAATAATCGTTTGACATCGATTTACTCTTTATGTGTTGCTCAAATAATTTAAAATACATAATAAGCTGTGCAGCAAACTATATTTTTATCGAATTATAACCGGCTGAAATTTCGCACAAATTATATGTCTAGTTTTCTAATGATACCCTATTGAGCTTTCAAGACTGCAAATGGCATGAGGTATTTAAAACGAGTCACGCAATGTATCTATTGTAACTAACAGAGGGTTGAATATAAAGTTTTAAAAATAAAAAGATTAAAGGTTTAAAACAAAAACTTGTATCCCATTTCTAGCAATGTATTAATCTTACTTAACCTGACTATTCTGAACAAAAATCTTGTGCATAATGTAATCATCTATTTCGGTTTTCTAGTGTTTCAGCTATATTTAAATGATTCATCGTAATCTGTTGATGCATAAATATTCGAAAACAAAATATGAGTTGTTAAAATTTATTGCATCATTATGATGGTTTATTTTTTTATCTACTTTCATAATTATCAGCTAATCTTAAAATTAATCATTTATGTCAACCAGTGTTTTTTGTTTATGATATAGTTGAATAATCATAAAATAACAACTAATTATAACTGTAACTGTCCTGAGAAAAGTCCGACCTTTCTGCTGTATTACTCACAAATTATTGTTTGTGGCGACATCAGAATTTTTTTTCCTAATCTAATTTAAATTGTGGACTCAGAATAATTATGTTTTATGGGTTTTTAATATTTTCTTAAAATAGATTTATTTCTATAATAATTGATTAATTTGTCTTTTTTTCTTTTTAAAAAAATTTAGTAGGAAATTTTCAGCTTGGATTGTTATATCAGATTAGCCATTATCAATTTCAAGAACATGCTTTCTATTTTTTATTCCTAAAACACTAGTAATTCAGTTTCGTTTCTTTGTCATCAGTTAAAGTTTTAAAAAATAGAAAGGATGTGTTATAAAGATAAGTCTTATTACCTACTTTTCGACCTGACCGAATGTACACGGATAATAAATACTGAATGACCGGACTACCGCAACAGCAACAAAGTCCTAAGGACCATCACTGATCACGTTACAACCCTTCTGTAAGGAAGTACGCCCCATCATCGATAGGAGGAGCCATACCACCATCCTTTTTGTGTATTTTCCAGATTGGTGAGATCCAACCACCATTGCAGACATATCTCATGCTCATTTAAAAGTGCCCTCTTGTGTGGGGGGAAGGGGAGTGTTAAAAAAATAAATAACAATTGGATAGTTTTTAAGAAAAGAAAAAAAAGAGAGATAACACCCGTCTCTTTTAAATTGCATGGAGGCGTTTTGTTTGTGATCAAATTTACATGTTACCAAACATAAAAATGATTACACATACTTTTCTTGCACTAAAATTTATATCGATATAAATCATTTCTGCTGAAACTTATTTAAAATTAACGTTTCAATTTAATTTTGTCGTCCTACAAATAATTTATGGACATAATTTTCATCAAAGTATCCATTGCGTCGTACCAGATTTGAAAAAAATATGAGAAGCTAATCTGATAATTCTGAACTATGGTTCGATGTTGTTGACGCCACAGTGGCTCCAGAAATTATTCGTATAATTTATTAATAATTAGAAAATGTGATAATGTAGATATTCGATACTAGAAACTAAAATGCTTGTCAGTTATTGCTAATGAAAAGTTTGAAATCTATTAAGGAACCGAGTTATTGCATCTCTGGATTTGAAGTATAATCTGAAATATAATATTGATAATTCTGCATAAAGTTATCTAATACTTTTATCATTCAATGGCTACCATTATCTCATCTTATAGTCTAGCCAAAGATTTTCTGGCCGTTCACAGATACGTTTGAACGAGTGAAAACAATCTGCCTGATGCAGATGACCGTGAAACAAAGGCGTTATGTAAGGAATGACCCGTGCAGACTCGCCAGGCACTTTCATTGTTCACTTTCCACTCTAGAATTTGGGAAGGAGGTTCATTTGGAGAGACATTGGACATTGGAAAGAAAATGGAACAATCCAGCCAAGCGAAAATAATTACAGTCGGAATGTTGGGTGCTTGCTTTCGCTGCTCGAAGCAATTACCGCTCGGCACGCAGATCGTTGGTCAACCGATGAAACACCTTCTCGCCAATGCAGCCACATCGGTCATAAAATCCTTCACAGGCGCCAATAAATTCTTAATTGAAATTCATAAATTACTCTTAATAAAAAAATGAAGAAAAACAGATGTTTTTGACAAAATTCATTAATTAGTTTTAATATGAAAAATTTACCTTTTCTTTAATTCTCCACTTTTTTTTAACACAGAATTTGTGACCGCCCTGTTTTATAGAATAATGGTGACCTTAAATTCTATGCCAAAAGTGACTTCGAAATGTTTTTCATATCCATCTTGATCATTAATGTCAGTTTAGCTGTGATTAAATATCAAGAGTTGATTGAGACAACCTCAGTTTTTTCGGTATCCTTTCTGTACTCGAAAACATCTTGGAATGAAGTTCAGGTTATATTAGTTTAATTCGCTATTTTAGAACATATCTCATAATTCTGAATTATAATCAGATGTCCAGTATTCCTGTTTCTTTCACGTTCTAACCACATCGTTGGATAAAACTCTCACTAAATTCAGCACACAACAAGCATATATTTCATGGAAACAAGTCCCAAACCCTCGATACTCTAATACTGAAGTCCCAATCCTTTTCGGATATGGTCGCAAATCTGTTATCAAACACATTTTAGGACCATCACCAGAATAGTATGGATGTTAGGGCGTTGGATTAGCATATTTTGGGTTGTAAATTTGAACCCCGCCAACCGAAGATTCCTCATATACGTGGTGATTGGTGCACATACAAATCTTGTCGTGACAACAAAGGCCTTCATATTAAGACAATACCACTATGGGTACTGCTTCAGAGGTGATCATTCGATTCTAACTTATGATCTGTGGATGAGTGAATGAAATGCATGAATGAAGTCCTCCCCATAAAAAGATTATGACGAATGGGTAGCCAAGTCGTACTTTTGGCCCTAATAGGCGCTAATGAAGCAAGAAATGCTCTCACGGATTAAAATCGCTAATAAATTCGTCAGTGGGCTTGTTTTTGACAAATGCCATAAGAAACGACAACAACAACAGACCTACTCCTGCTTGTGAACGCCGATCTCGAGCTTCCCGCAAATTGTCGGTAGAATGAATAGACATCAAAGAACCCCGAAAAACCACAAGTAAAAAGTAAGAGAGCAAAGCCGTTTTCGGAGGACCTGCGCGCGTGCTTTGTGACAACACATTTTGTCTTCTTTCCTCTTTCTTGTGGTTTTCCGGTATTCTTTTGATGTTTTTTCATTTTACCGAGGATTTGCAAGTAGCTCAGGATCGATGAGGGTGTGATCCAATAGTGATTCAGTTGGCACATTGATTGTCAAATCCGTAAAGCCATAAGTTATCGGAACGCAGATTGAGTCCGAGACTACCATGAAACTACTGCATTGGGTTGAAATTCATAAAACCTGGCCTTTTTCAAGCATTCATTTTGTTGTGATTTAACCCATTTGCGTCATTAGCGTATATATACGCCCAATTTTCCTGGTCACTATCATTGCAGCGTATATATACGATGCATCATATTATATGCTTTATACTATATTCATATTATATACTATATACCTATATGCATCCCACATTTCAAATATTACCACACTGAACAAAACGACTAACAAATAATGCTCAAAAATGATTTTTTTCTACATTTATACAATTTTACACCTAAATCTATACTTATAATAAAGCTCAGTGTGTGTGTGTGTGTTGGCGCTCTACAGGCCAGACCGTTGGACCTAAAGCTACCAAATTTGGTACATGTATACCTTGAAGGTCGGGAATGTGCACCTCGGAGCCATTTTTTTGAATTTTTAATTAGAATTTGAATTAATTAAAATTTAAGCGAAATTTCGACGATTTTCCGCTATAACTTCCAAAAATATTATCGGACAAACATGATTTTAACATCAATTTAAAGGTTAAAAAATTAGCTTTCTAATGGTATCAGTGTTTTAATGTATAATTTAAACCTCTATATTTTTAAAGAAATATTTTAACCATGTTTTTTTAGCACGTGACTGGATAAAATAAAATAAAACAATGCCGGAAGTTCAAATAAAAAAACAACAACTCATCGCAAATTAAATCTAAAGAAATACAACTTTCAGCACGTGACTGGATAAAATAGCATAAATATAAAATGTGATATCTTCTATAAAAATAAATGCAAGGTAAATGATTCAAGAAATCGTTTGCCGTATTTATATCATTAATTCCATAAATTATCTTTATTTACAGTAAACCTGATTGAATTTAGACAGGATTTGCATTGAAATCCCGAGTTAATGGCATATTTCTATTATCGTTTGCAATATCTGTATCATTAATTCAATAATTTTTTCTTTTTTTCACTTCCTTTAAAAAACATATTTAACATTTTGGCAATATCACCGAAAAAAACATTTTTAATATTTTGGAAGCATAATTGATAAATTATTAGAGCATTAAACTCAAAAAGTTTTTCCGAATAAAGTTACCGACTCTTTAACTACAAATAACTGAATCTTTTAACTTAAACTATTTCTTAAATTTTGGCTAAAAAATATATGATTTAATTGGAAATTTTAGAACGCATTACTCATGGCGAACCAGCTGGTCGCCAAAGGCGGCTAGTATGAAATAAAAAAAAGATCCGTGATGTGGACCTTTTTTTTTTTTTTTTTTTCAAATTTTCATATGATGCAAATGGGTTAACGTAAAAAATGTATATACTGCCATCAAAGAAGAATACCGATTTATAAATATAGAAATACAAAATATGTATTTTACTTTGAGATATGGTATATTGTGAAAAATTTATTAATTCAAATTCCAATATATACTAGCGTAATCTATGCTCTGTAATCATACCATATGTCTATCCAGCGATGTTTTCACGAATCAAGATTCACTCATAAAAAATGAGCTATTTCCTTAAAAGGTAACATCTTTGGAATATTCTCCTCCGATAAACACGCCGTCTTTCCGAAGAAGGATTGGACAATCGGCACTATTGAATGGGATTTCAAGGATCATTAAGTCAAGATACTGAGGAAAGAGCGAGCATTTTATGGATTGTTTTCGTTGCCTTCTGCGAGAAAAGCCGGAGCAAACACTGCGAGAGTGTGTGTTTGTGAAGGTCGCTCGTAATTGGTGAGTATCTACCCCGTCCTGACTGGTAGTAGGACAAATGCGTACTACCACTTTCGTACAGGCCATAAAAGGCCAATAAATCACTCTAAGC
>JAPMOQ010005464.1:1715661-1763235 GCA_026543055.1 Argiope trifasciata | reverse complement strand
TGGAGAAAAATCCTGATTCTGCAGTGTAAATTAAAAACTTGAAATCTATTTTGTTGAATTGTGGGTTTTTTTTCCATAAATTTTTATTTGTCAAAGAGATAGTTAAAATTCAATCTAGAACCTCAATTTATCTCATATTTCACTCCTAGAACTGCTTAGATAAGGAACCTGCATATCAACGTAACGATAATTCATTTGAAAGCAGTTTAGTTTTGAAATATTAGAGAAACAGAAGTGAATGTTATATAATTATGAAGAAATTAAACATCACTTTAAAAATTTCTTTAATGTTACAGCAAGACTTTCTCATGCAATGTAATAACAAATATCTGACTTTATTTCTTTTAATAAAGAAATTAATGCTCGGAATTTCTTTGCTCTCGAAATTTTATATTGACCTTTTAAAAAGGGACTTGGAGGGTATAGAATAGGTTGTTTCGAGATTTGCATTATCACAGGGCCCCTGGACGGTTTAAGATGGCTATAAATTTTTCTGAAATTAGAAATAATTACATTGTTTAAAATATGGTTAAAAAACGCATAGATAATCAGTAAAAATTTCAACAAAGGTGTAGGTGTGTATTGTTAAAAGGGTATATTACCAGAACTTCATTCAATACTATTGCTAATGGCTTATTTTACATACGATAAAAAAAATTTAAAGTTTCTAAAGAACATATACTGCATATATTATTGTAAATTTATTACTACGTACATTAATGTAAATATTTTTTTTAAATTCTGTTTTATATTTTATCTATAGATTTGTATTAAGGTTTAATAAATAGTGCGACTAGAAGAAAATTAAATTTGAATTCAGCTAATATCACCTACAAATTTTCGCAGATAAAAATGATCAGTCAGCAAAATATTAATTTACTTCTGATTTAGTAAGCTACTTATTTTATGCACCGTGTACTTACAATATTTTATATACAAAATGCTAAGTCATATAATGAACAAATAATTTATCTTTATCAGAGCAGATTTTTTTTTAATGTAACAACATTGAAATTAAATCTACAAAGATAAACAGAAAAGTTTAAATTTGTAAAGGCGTTCTACTCTAGAATTTTTTTTAAAAAAACTTATATAGCATGGAAAATTAACATTCGTAGCTGAAATATTTTCTTACTACTTACTTCATTTCAAGATTTGTCCTTATAACTATTGCCATCTTACAAATCATTTCAATACTTTTAACATCATTTAATTGCACTTAAGAAACAATCATTTTTTTAAAGTTCCTATATTTAAGTAGCATACATTTCAGAGTTCAAACTTACTGAATAAAACAAACGAATCAAGAAGAAACAAAACAAAAACTAATGAAACCAAAATTCTTTTATTTAATGCAAATCGTTGTATTCATGTAAAATAATTAATTCATTTACCAAAATCTAGATTATTATTCCAAAGTCGCTATATTTGAAAGAATATATATATCGAAAGAGATATCATTCGTCATTGATTTTTATCATACATTTTTGAATAAACTCATTGAAAAGCAGTTCATGCTTCATAAAAAACAAAGTGGAAAGTATCGCATTAAATTATATTAAACAACATTAAGTATTCGAAATTTTGTTAAGCATGTTAACTCTCGCCAAATCTGACGCTTTCAGATAACGTTTAAAATGTTGCAGCCTCTTCTAAAACTCATCCTTTACAGTAACACAATCCCATTGTAAATGAGCCATTGATTGACAGTTTTATGAGTCGTACGCATATGGGTGTACGAAAGAGTCATACAACCGTCCTGACTCACTGTTTCTGTGACCAGCAGTGAGGAACGGCCGTCCATTAACACTTCATCCGCCGGATGCGTACCCAGTGAGCAGGGCTTCCTATCAAGTTACTGTCGACCCTTCATCAATGACAATTGCCGGTTTCAGTGCATCAAAGCATCTGCAGTACTTGAACTCAAAAGTAATTATGTAGTTTATGTTCCAGTGAAACCATTGGTTGTTGCAGCAAGATTTTAGACGCATTAATACTGGAGAAAAAATTTCTGTCAGTTTCTTCCATATAAATAAAATAAAATAAAAAAGAATAGATCCTAATTAATGCCAATAGAAAAGTATTATTAACTATAAAGCTACCCACCCTCCTAAATGTGCAGTACTTGAATTCAAAAGTAATTATGCAGTATTTGCTCTAGTGGAGCCATTTGTGCAGCAAGATTTTAAACACATTAACACTGGAGAAAAAAATTCTGTCAGAGATATTAGCCATATAAATAAAATAAAATAAAGAATTGATATTAATTAATGCCAAAATAAAAGTATAATTAACTATAAAGCTTCCACCCATCTAAATAACACCACGAAAATAACATCTTTGTATGCGTATTTATTTCAATATTCTAATTTCACTTGCCGTCTTTCCACATAATATCAATAGTGTGAATAATCATATACACTAAAATTAATGAAATATTAAATACATTTTTAAATTACTATTTAAAATTTTATTTGATCTATTAACTGAGATCAGTCTGATTCTTTGGCTAAGTTTGCGATGATGAGTTTAAACTAAAAAATTGACAAATTAGGCAACTACCTAGTGTTGCTGAACTGAAAAAGCGCTATAGGTAGATAAATTTGTATTTAAAAAGAAAATGGGAAATTTTAATATATATATTTATTAAAGTTACAATATGAATTTATATTGAATAATTAAAATAATTAAATAAATCAGCAAAAAAATCAATTTCTTTTTTATAGGATATCGAAATATTGATCATTTAATTGATTATGTATTCCACTTGACATGTTCTGTAAAATAATAATTTTTGGTTTTTTGTTTGAAATCAATTATTTTCTTTTAATCTATCTTAATGATTAAATGCTTTTGTTAGTTGGGAAAATACTAGCTAATAATAATGATTTCAAAAATTTTATTACTTCAGTCATCCTTTTCCTCGCCCATTAGTCAACGCAATTAAAATTTAAAAAATAAAATTAAAATGAACTAATAACATTTTGGTTAAAACATGTGTTCAAATGTGGAACTAAATTGACCAATTATTAAAAGAGAAACCTTTTAATGTGCACCGAATAAAATTTACCAGTGAAAGTAACTATGTAAAATCTAGAATTAAATTATTAAAAGAATATACGAAATGTAAATTATGCAGTTTGAAAACAATGCTCTTTACTCCAGTTTTTTGTTAACCTATCATCAGAGTACTACACTATTATTATATTATCAAATTACTTTTTTTTTTTTTTTTGCTACTGTTATGCGTTAACCTGTCATTTTACCTTTTTACGGATTATAATAATGCGTTTCCTAGAGATTATTTTAAAATTATCTAACTTATATAAAAAGCCTTGTGTCTTTCTTATTGATTGTATTTATGGTTTTATAACATTTTCAGAGCCGTCGTATCGATTGGACTGTAGCTCAAGACTGCCAAAAAAAATGTCTAAACGCATTTTAATTTTGAATTAAGATTTATCCAGTTATTGTTGTAAAGATGTTAAATATAACAATAAGAAGAAGAAAAAGAATCTTGATTTGTAATATTACAAAAACATTTATATCAGCGCAAAAAAATATATTCCTATTTATATAACCAATCAGAAAAATCCTATGTGTAATAAAAGTTACCTACTTTAACGGAAACCAGTCAACAAAATCCTGCTTTTGAAAGCTATTGATTATCAGAATTTCAGACCTTAATCAAATACTTTTTTTTCTCAACTGTTTTATTTGGTAGGCATTTTCATTTGACCATAGACTCTTGAGCATCATAAAGCCTTAATATCACGTTCTTGAGACATCATTACCACAAATACGAACACTTCAAGTGCCCGTGACCTTGTTCACGAGGAGAGGTATTCATTGACTTCCGGACAAAAATCGATGAAAGCCGGACTACAGGTGCCAGATATTCCCGGATTCTCGGCGACTGTCTGCACCCTTTATGCTTCGTTTGTCGCTGGAATCTAGAAATTTGGGATTCTCTGTTGTCGGAATATTGATTATTTAGTCACTATTTTAAAGGAAAGAGAATTACTGGATGGGAAAGAAAGAAAAGAAACTGTGCAGTCTTTTGTTAAGAAAAGACTCGGCTGTCGGTTGTTAGAACGAACAAAGCATTATATTTTTTATGATCTAACTATATCTGGTAAAACGAGATACAGTCGTATCTATATCTAAAGAAATTCAACGCTAAAATTAAAACTTTAAACGAAGTAATATACAAAAAAAAATTCAATTTCTACTTAGGGCAACTAAGATTTTTTTTATATTAGTTACTTATTATTAAATAATTATCAAAAAATTATTAAGTATCGAAAAATGAGTGATTTTCGCAAGAATTGAATTCGCATTCTTTACCTTCACGTAAAAAAATATTGAAATAATAGCATTTTACGGATTAAGCTACTGCTTGTTGATTTTAATTTTCATTACAAACTGCTAAAAATCTATTTAAAGTATTAAAAATTAATTAAATTTTGTGAATGAATTAATATTTGAAAAAAAATTATATTCACGTCAAGTGTCATCCACAACAAGTTTTTAAAAATGTATTTGAACTTGAGTGGATGGATAAAAAGTATTTTATTAACGATAGAAAATTTAAGCAAGATATATAAATAAATAAATAAAAGGAGAGTGTGAACTATTAGTAGAAATTGAATAAAATGTTTCATTTAATAGAAAGAAAATTCATGAAATAATAATTGGTAAATTAAGTTATAAAAACGAAACGTAAACAAAAAAGCTTTAATTTATCAATCCACTTTAACGCATATTCTAAAATATTTTTTTAATCTGTTAAAATAACAAATTTTTTTTAATAAAAAGACATTTTTGTAAAGGTTGAAGTGCATATATCTGTAACATTCATTGAAACCAATTCTTCATCATATTATATCAGTCTAAATATTCCTTCTCGTGAAAGACATTTTCTGATTACATCTTCATAATCATCTTTATCTCATTGTTTTAATTACAGTTTTTAATACTTATGTAATATGTTATTCTTTGTAATATAATTAGTATTTTCTTTGTTTCATCAACGTTAAAAAAATTCGATAACTTTTGCCTTCTTCAACAGCTTTAATATCTTTTAGTTGCTATCATTTTTAGCGCCAGTGGGCATATTTATTTTTGTTGCTTCTTCTACAAATGAAAAAGTTGGGCGGAAAAGTCTGCGGACTTCTATTATATACAAATTATCTTTCATAATATGGAGAATAAATTGCATATAAATGTCGTTCTAAACCATGATTCGGCAGAAGTTTTTTAAATAGAAAATTTCGCTGAATGAAAATTTGTTGGATAGAAACTCTGTTATTAATTTTTTTAACCAGCGGGAGTAGTTTATTCAAAACTTTTTTTGTGTTATCTTATTTTTTTAATATAATTTAAAAAATTATAATTTGAAATTTTGAGGCATTTTTATGTTTAGACGCATTGTTTTCCTTACCGACTGAAACCAAAATGTGCCACAGAACGATTAATTGCCATCACGAAATTATATATTAAATCTGACTTATATATTTAAGTCTGGGCGTTTTTGAATTACCGCGTTAACATACGTAACGTACAGATCATTAGATTTCAAACTCTGATAGGATGTATTTAGAAAACGTTTCAATATCTTTTTGATTTCACACTGAAAATGGTGTTACAATGGTACTTATATATTTTAAAAAATAGTGTCAGTTTCATGTGCATAATTATAGTGATGTGGTTGTTTCACTATAATGCACATGAAATAATGGAATTTTATAACTTTATTTCGATACTTGAAAAGTGATACAAAAAGTGAGTCTACCGTCATTTAAAAATATCCGCTATAAGCTTAAATTAGTTGAAGAATTTTTTTTTTTTTTTCGAAATTTTAAAAGTCTATATTTTTTAGGAAATCTTTGTTTTCTAAAAAAAAATATTATTTAAATTTCATATTCAAATATGTTATTTTTAAAAGTCAAAAATTAATACTTTTACTAATTTGTCATGAAGCAAATAATAATAATAATAAGTACTCAGTGTTTTCGGCGTTTTTGTGAAAATGATACCAACGACCTGACATACTTTTTGCAAGCTTGCATGGTGGCACTTAAGTAGATAAATGTTTGAGTTTCGATGCAGGTACTAGAGCCACGCCACTTTTTTTCGAACCATTCCACCATCATAGTGGCATCAGTGGTACACACCCAAATCACATATGGGTTTTTAATTATCAGTATTTGTACTAGTTTGTCTGGCTTGAGAATATTAATAATTCGATGCGGGAGATAATTAGTTCACTTCCGCTCATAAAACAGCAATTTCCTGGGGCGGAGGCAGAACAGAAAGCACCGTTGTTTTGGCATATTGTTTTTTTATCTAACTAATCGGCTTCTTTTAAGAAAGATAATGTTGTCACGAGTTTTGAATTTTAAGTTTTTTTTTTTCTTTTGAAGTAGTTTTTTCTAAAACTTTGTTTCTTTAATTTGCCCTGGTTAAAAGAAAGCACTATTTTTAAAAAAATTAAATCAATTCCTTCTTCGGTAACAATTTTATTTTATTTTTGTTACTTTTTATTAAATAATTACAATTGATACGAATATGTATATATATATGACAGAATCAAAATATTATGTGATAAAACAGAAAGCGAATTTCCTTGCAATTTTTCATTTTCCTTTTTAAATACGATGTTTAATTTTTGTTTGTTACTATTTTTTCGCTTTTTTTTTTTTTTTTTAAATTTATGAAGCCGATTGTGGTCTATAATTTCTCATCGCAAGAATCGAACTCGCATTCTTCATCTTCACGTGAAAAATACTGAAATCCTTGCATTTTACCGATTGAGTTATTTACTGCCAATCGATTTTAGTTTTCATTACAAACTGCTAAAACTTTATTTCAAATATTAAATATGAATTTAATTAAATTTATATTTGAAAAAAACTGCATTAACATCGAGTGTCATCCGCTACAAGTTTAAAAAAATATATTTGAATTTCAGTGGATAAATAAATAATATTTTATTAACGATTGAAAATTTGAACAGGATATATAAATAAATATGTATAAGAAGAGTGTGAATTGATAGTAGGAATTTAAAAAAAAAAAGAAAAAGGGCCATTTCTTCGCCATTTTGTAGTTTCTTATCAAATGGACCGACTTCTTCTTAAAGAAGATATTGAAGTCACGTGTTTCAAATTGAGATTATTTTTAAGTAATCGGTTCTAAAAGTTTGCTTCTTTAATTTTTCCTAATTAAAAAATTGTTTGATTTTTTTTATGTAAAAAAAGAATACTTAATACGCTTTTTTCGGCTATCTGAACTTCACGTGATATACTTTCTCTTTAAAAAGCGACATCGCGAATATTTTCTCTCAAAGGATTTTCAAGGGATCTTTCAAGCAGAATCGATTTGTTTTCTGTGCAAGATAAGATAAATCTTATCAGAAAATAAATACTTAGTAAGAGGATTAACTGATAAATGAATATTTGACTGATAATTATGCTTTGTGGGCAGCTACCGTGTTCGCAATGATTTTGAAATGGTTTGGGAATTCTAAGGAAAATAATGATATTTGCTTAAAGCATTGCTGTGAGGAGTGAAACGAAATGTATATATCGTGAATATATTATGTGAAATTCTTTCTAATGTGTATTATGTTTTGTCTCCCATATCACGTTGCTAAAGATCATTTTTCACAATAGAAGTAATTTATATATGGATTGATGTACTATCATAGTTATTTTTAATGAAATTGATTTAGAATTCGAAGCAGGGAATAAATAAATAACTCTTTGTCATTTATAACTGAAGGGGTGAATAATCACTTTTTCCCAGTTTTTATTTATATATTTTTGCCGATACATTCTATTAGAAGGATGTAGGTGCTGATCGAAATGGCATTTGTCTTGATAAATCCGATTGTGATGCAAATCCGAGCAAAGCCTTACATTTATATTAAATAATACTAAAAACAAAAAAGTAGCATCATAGAAAAATTCTTCACCAACTAAGGGTAAAGAACAGTTTGACATAATTATCTTTAACACCATTACTTTAAATTGAAAATATTCTGTATTGCAGATTATTTTCATTTTAGACTTGTAATATAAAATGTATTATATTTGTTAGCATGTATGAATGTAATATACAATTCATGTCAAAATGTCACATTTAAGATTTCTAAATTTAATTTCGTATTCCTTTAATCTTACCTTAAAAAAGGGAAGTACTTTTTAGAAAAATATTATTTAAATTATATAGTAATTAATTTTGAAAAAAATAAAAGGATTATTTAAATTATTTTTGTGCTGCAATATTTTCAGAAGTTTCCGTGGAAAGTCACCAACATCTCCCTTGATTTTTAATTCATTAAAATTCTAATTTTAAAAAATTTTAAAAATCGCTTGGATATGCACACTCTTATTTTCAAATTATATATGTACTCAAATAAACTGGCCCATAGAGTGTACACATAGCTGCTTTCTTATTAGTAGTAGAAGTTTGTTGTAATAATCTGAATATAGAACCAATATAACCTTTCACTCGTGTTTTTGTTTCAGGTTCTACTGAATAGTTTTACTAAATACTTAAATGAATAATTTTATATTTTAAAAATAATTAAAGTGCAGGGACATTTTTTGTTTCATATCAAAGTAGAATCACTTATTGTCATCTTAACACTTTTTTTATATTGATGTTAACTTTTAGGAAAATATATAATGGTAATGCTTAGAAGAATATTGACTTCTAAATAATCTACCAAGTAATGTTTATTGAACTTACACTGGGAATATTTTAATCCTCATCTTTAATATTTATGAATCATTTGCACAGCTTCAAAATTGCCATAATATTTATATTAAAAAAAATTAGTGTTTATGGCGACTAATTTTACTTTTTAACGTTACCAGTTGTTATTATCATTGCTGTTCCTTAATTTTTATTTAAATCTTATATATATCCTCATTTAATTTTTGTTAAATCACAGCTGAAAAGTATTTATATTCATTGTTAACATCCACTGCACAGATGGGGAAAGGGTTAACTGACAGTTATTGGGGGACAGGAAAGTACCAATCGATCTTGGAGGATTTATCCGCTGTAAATTGATTATCCTTGACCTACATTTCAGTCGTTATTGAGCACCCTTTTGTGACACCACTGCATTCAACTGTGTTTCACCCCTTCTCACCCAGCTGAGTAGGAAGGTTAAAGTTTTCCTCTATTCATTAATAACCCCCTCTGCAACGGGCATACCCATTATTACCCTGAGTCGTCTGCCCGTTCAGGTCACTGGGCGTGCAACTCTCTATAAGTGTTTGACCCTCTGAACACTACTACGTAATGTTCAAAGGGTTTAATCTCGGACATCTGGCGTTTTTAATCCTATTCACTCTGTGCTTCGAATTGGAATTGTAAAGACATTTGGCTTCATATGTATTTTGGAAACTCGTTAACCCTTTGGGGTACATATGACGTATCAGAACTTTTGATATTTGTTTGAATTTATGTTTCCATTTTTTTATATAATTCTAGTTACCTCAGTATCATGCAACAGTATATGTATTCTGAATAATAAGAAATAAAAGAATTCTGACGTAAAAGCCGCTACTTTCACATATTCAAAAGATTAACCCTCCAACTGCGTATCCCACGATTTCCACTGGTTGACAATCTATTTTTTGTTGTATCCTATGTTTTCCGCAGTTTTGAATGTTTATTTTTACTATCACAGATTCTTATTATTTTGTATTATTATCGTGTAACATATAGTATCAGTTTACTCAGTCGAACCACAACAAATCATGTCGATACTCCTACGTTCAGTGGTAACGGGGTGGTCGGCTGTATACAAGAAGTATCAGTTTACTTTTTTTTTGAATAATATTTGAACTTACTTGCTTGTAATTGAATTTGAACTTGTCAAAAGATTAATCTTTCAAAACTTTGTCAATTCATCAATAAATTTTATGATAAATTTTGCGTTTTCACTATTGCTTTCGTTGAAGAAGGCACGCATTTTTAATTCTCGCCTCAATATCTTTCAAAAAGAGAAATGAAATCTCAAAAGAATTATTCTGTTGACGTACATTAATTTTTGTATGTAATTAATTAACCGTTAATTATTAAGAAGAATTACTTCCCCCCCCCCTTTTCTTTGATTTCCTGCCTTAACTGATAGAATACAAAAAAGAGAAATAGTTAACGATATTTCGGGTGGAATAATCATTTGCAACAAAGTTGTTTTAAGAAAATTATCAAATATTTCCTCTATAACGTTTTGAAGTTCTTTCTACATCTTATAAAAATTTAACTTTTTTTTATTTCCCTCAACTATATCTTACTCGAAAATATGCCGTATTATTTATTAAATGAAATTAATAAGTGAATGAATAATCATCTATCCTCTTGAATTTCGTATTCTTTAGCGTAATTTTTTGTTGGCAACATGAGTTCTGGAACATTTGGAAATATGTTGATGGCTCATATCTATCGGAATTTTAATGAATTATTTCAAGAAATGTTGCCGGACGAATAATTTTGAATCTTATATCTGTTTAGTTCTGTGTCATGGAAATTGATAATTCGTGGAGCATTTATGTCTTTTGGACGCCAACTTTTGGAGAGTAATGGCGCCTGCTATGAAACATAAACACGTTTATTTCGCCTTTTATAGCCGAGTGCAAAAGAGTTGGAGACATAATTAAATGTTGTAGGTGTCAATAACCTTCTCCAAACAACTTCTGTTTGCTAATGTAGCATTTCTTTAAGCAATTTCCTTCAAATTAAAAGAATTTTAAGTACTATAAATGCAGTATCATTTTTTATAATTAAAATTTTTTAATTTATTTATGTTTCATGTAAAATTTCGAAATAAATTAGTTTTAAAATGAATTGGTGAAAAATAAATTAGTTTTAAAATGAATTGGGTGAGAAATAAGCATTCAAAAATTACTGAAATTTTGACCCACCCCCCGAGCTCTGAATTCTTGATTCATTTATTTATTGTCCAGTCTGTTATAGTTCATCATATAGGGCCGATATTAATGAGTTGCGAACTGTCCTTGCCTCTTTACAGGTCAGGCTCAGGTTAAACACTCTCATCTTTCAAAACCAGGTTTTAATCTTTTAAGAAGTTTTAAATAACAAATTTTGCAAACTGAAATAGCAAAGCATATTACTTTCAGATCGTTTTCTAAAAAATTCATTCCGGAATTTAGCGTATAAAATAAATGTACTGTCGGAATTTAAAAGTAATATTTAATAAAATAGCAAAAATGATAAAATAAATAAAAACTTTCTTACTTATTCTAAATAATATTAAGTAATATGATCAAATATTTCTTGTATTATGAAGTATCCCATTTTTTAGCATTATAAAATTTGAAAGTTGCGAATGATAATTAATTAGAAATTTTAGTAATATTCAGAAATTAAATTCAGCAACATTTAATTTTAATGTGAATAACTTTAATCAAAATGATCTGTATTATTTAACGGAAGCACAAAATTAAATAATTTTCATTGTGCCCCAAAAAAGGAAAGAAATTTAAAGGGCCCCATAAAATTGTGGGGCCCCTTGGCATATGTCTATTTAATGTTCCTGCCCTGCTTACTACGAGTACTTAAGCCATACTAATAATATGAGATAATAAAATTAAAAAAGGAAATGGGTCGTTCAAATCCTATAAAAGGTGGGGCCCCGTTCCACATCCTTGGTTGTATTGTCAATCGGGCCCAGCTCCCGAATTACTCAATTATGACGTCATATCGCACACGTCAACGAGACACAACTACCACTGAAAACCGCGAACCATAGTTTTGGCGGGAATCCAGATAGCTGCAAACGAACGAACGATGCTGGAAAAACGATATTGCTGCCTCTTCGGTCCTTGATCTGGCGTGACCCAGTGGCTGGGGGACCCCTTCGAGAAACTGGTTCGGTGTGACAGCCGACCTGCATCGCGATCCCACATGCTGAGGTGTATTTGCAAGGGCGACGAACCATTGTGGAACGGTGACAGCTGATATCGAGAAAGTTTACCTTCTATCGATGGCACCGTTTGAAGAATTGTTTGCAGATTGGATAGAAAGAGATTTGGGAATCGTCTGATATTAATTATCTCTATTGTGTTGGGATGATAGGTTCTTTTTGTTTTATTTTGAATTATGAGAAGAATATGGACATGCAGATGACTTTGAAATGGGTTCAATAGGAACGACTTGGCATCGATAATTTGAATATATTTTATATCAAGTTTATTTCAGAAATTTAAACAGTAAATTCTGAAATTTTTTTAAAAAAATTTTAGAATGAAAGGCGTGAAATAAATTTATATTGTTAATTTATATTTATATTTTATATTATCATTCATATATCATATTTAAATTTATATTTTCAAATCGCTTTTAATCAAACTATATTTGATTAAAGGCAATTTGAAACTAATATCTTTGATTTCCATGTATTCGAATTTATCTCTGATCCAATCGATTCTGATGCCAGAAATGATTTAACTAAGTTCAGATCTCAAGTTTAAAAAAAGTTCTTGATAAAGAGTAATCGATTCAAGGGATCAATTAGTTTCGCCGGTAATATTGATTATGTTTGATTTCAGATAAATCGTATGGATTTGTCGGAATCACGTCCTGTATTGCGCTAAATTATCTGCTATTTAAAAACATTATTTTAAATGGCTTACTCACATTTTGTTGAACCTTTCTAACGGAAACAGTCTCATAATAACCTTTAATATCCGATTCGTCATTCTAATTTTTGCGATATTGTAATTTCACTTTTTTTATGAATCTTGCAAAATGCACAGATATTAAACATAGAATTCCTTTTCGTTGCTTTCAATAATATTTTATGAAACAATGAAAATAATTTTAAATTTAGGACTACAATGACTACATTGTTGCCCTGAAATCCAAACTGTTGGAAAATAAACAAACAATACTGGTATTAAAATATTTCAAAAATTCGTTCCACTATTGAATTAACATCATTAAAAAGACACTTTTTAAAATTTGGAATTGTGTAAAATTTATTTTTGAACAATAATAGAAATTTTCGCGAAAAACGACAAAATTCAACTTATTTTATTGAAGTAAATTTAAAACTTCAAAGCAATTGCTCCGAAATACACATTCTCATCCTTCGAGAAATGCTCGATCCAGATTAGGTAGTTGTAAGTCAAATGATCTAGCCTGTAGAACGGCAACGCATACACACACATCCATCTTTATTAATAATACAAAAAATCATTTTATTCGATGACATTAATGAATTACTTTTTAAAATTATTTCAATATATAGTATAATGTTATATTCGAGTGTAGAATTTTCACTTAAAAGTAGAATAAATGGACTACATAAATGAATTCTCCATTTTAAAAAGGAATTTCTTTGAATAAAACGTTTTTAGAAAAGGAATTTTATACTAAAATAGTTTGCATATACACGAATATATCTAGATTAATGAAAATTATTAGTTTTTTCTGTCTTAACTGTAATCTATATTTTGTGGCATTTAAACCCATTTGCTTCATTAGCGTATATATGCGCTCAATTTTCTTGGTCACTATAACTGGAGCGTATATATATGCTGCATCATATTATATGCATAGCATATAATATGTACTATATTCATATTATATACTATATGCATCCCACTTTCAAATATCACCACATTGAACAAAATCACTAACAAATAATGCCCAAAAATGATATTTTTTTTTCTACTTTTATGCAATCTTACACCTAAATCTGAAATTAAAAAAAATTCTGTGATATGGGACTTTTTTTTCATGTTTTCATAAAATGGGTTCATTTATTTTACGAATTTCCCTTTCCAGTCTATTAGTGAAAAAGGACATGCAATAATATTTCGCTAGTCATTGATCGCTACAATTACTAATTCATGGCATGAAATATTCTTAAAAAAACAGAGACATGAATTCAGCCGCTCCATTACATATGTCAAGGTGGCACTACACAATTGCACAAACTACAAACAATTCCATCCTTTTTCTGTATGTTTTAATAAGTATGGCTGGCTTCGCAACTTTCTCTTTGTCAGTTCCCTTTGAAATTCGTTTGGTTCTTCTGACACACCCTGTACTAATAAATTCTAAGCATACAAAACTTATGAAACATTCTTTGTGTAGCAGAAAAATCTTTATTAAAATATGTTTATGTTATTTTGTAATGGATTCTGTAATAATGGATTTTGTATGTCTTACTTGGATTGCTACAACCTTACTTCTTTATTTATTTAAAATTGTTTTAATTATCCAATTCTTTCTTTATTTTTTTTTTCATTCAAACATGAAATATATTTCTTCGGTTTCTTTCAATATCTGTTCTACATTTATTTAACTACGCTTATAAAAGGAAGTGCGTGTTTTCAGTGTCCCAACCAATTTACCAGACTCGTAGCCATGAAATTTTCCTTTCAGGTAGTCATATTGTGATTGAATGCACCTCAAAGCCTGTAGGATTTTTTGATTTGAATCTCAGACTACATAATTTTTTAAAATCACTACTCAGTGCGATGTCTGCAAATAATTTCTAATAATTTTCAAAGAAAATGAACTGATGCTGTTATGTTACACGATAATAATATAATTTTAAAAAATCTGTAATCTGTAAATATACTCTCTAATTTGCGAAAAACGCAGGAAGCAAATGAAAAGGGACTAATTGCCAACCCGCGGAAATCGCGGGATGCACAGCTGGAGTTAAGGTTTATTGTCATTTCAAAAGATTATTTCGGGGGGGGGGGGAATTAGAGGTGCCCGTGACATCATTTCTAATGATTGTTGGGAAGAAAATCTATTTGCCATTGTAAAAAGCAAACAGTTGTCTTCCAACTTAACTTTTTTGGTTTCTCTTTACCAGAAATTTATGCAAGTCGTATGTTTAGCAGATGCCGGCCAACTGTTTGTAAGTTGATGTAATTGATTAAAAAATATCATCCTGCGAAGTTGCCGGCGTATTCTTCTGAACCAAAATTAGATGCCAAGGTCATGCTTTTTAACCCCTTCTATCCTAATGCCGCTAGTAGCAAATATTCACATTGTGACACACCAAGGCATAAGTGACACACATTGTGGCACACCGAAACATTTGGCAGTTGCCCAAATCATTGTAATCAAAGTGGAGGAAGCTATTCTGGGCTCCTATCTTACCTTAGACCGTTATGTATCATCATTATCTGCGCTTCCTGTGAAGTAGGCTTCATTATAATGCGCACCTTGTTTCACATTACTCAGTACTTACGAACCACTTTTAGAATTGCCCATTCATTATAGTTTTGATATACCAAGTTGATAGGTATTGGGAAATTATGAGCTACCACATCACCGTTGAGTAATAATGCAGTTTATATAAATGCACGTCTTTAGAAATAACACCATGATGTTAAACAATCATTTTAGTCGTAGGATTTTGTTAAAAATAATATCGATTATTTACTTTGAGAATTATGTTTTGCTGAAATATGTGTTGTGTATCTACTGTTCATTTCAGTATCCTGAGATGACCATTTGTTGATGATTATATCTTACTAAAGGGTGACACGTGGCAGAATATGCGTAATTCCAGAATTTACTTTATTATTAAATGCAAACGTCTTTTCCTTTTCTCTTTACACACACTTCTATTTTACCGAATTAAACTCTCCCTGACACTTGCGCAAAGGCGCAGAGGGTTTTAGAATCCGTTGGCAAACAATATTAATACACTAGTATTTTAAAAAGGCTATGTAATGCATGCGACAGCTCTCTTAAACATACTCCAAAAAAACCTTGCTTATCTTCTAGTAACCTTTTATTCGGGAGAAAAAATCCGAATTTGTTTTTTTTTTAAATGAAATCGCAGCAAGCTTGTTTATTGCATTGAACCTTGACTCAAATGTTTTAACCAACTTTAGAGTCATATGATTCGTCAGTTGCTGTGCTGAGTAAGCATTTTCTCAGTGTATTGTACTGCATGTTCGATCCAGTTAAACTTAATCCTACGATTGACAGCTTGTGTAGGCTAGTTGATGACGTGAAAAAAAACTTTTGTTGTTGTTGTTACAGCAGTAATAGTAGTGGTTTGATCGTTTAATTAATTCAAAAAATAGGACAAAGAATAATTATTTATTTGATTAACGATAACGTGCAACTAGCGGTACGCCCACACAAATGTATAGCTTGCAACAAATGTTTGAAATTTCCTTTCATGATCGACGATCACCACTTTTTTAAAATTTTAAAACATTAATTAATGATAAACTGAGAACTATAACTTTTTTGCTTAGATGTATGAGAATTAATTAAAATATTTACACTGATTTTTCAAAAAGCTGATATTTCATTGTACGCGATTATGTAAAATGAAAAGCATTGTTAAAAAGTTATGTTAAAATAATTTTGAATAACATCATGGAAATTACAGACAAAATTGCATTGATTTAAAAATGATATCGCTAAAGAACCAATCTTTTATAATTATGCAATAATAAAAAAAATAATTGTTTATATGAAAATATGTTCCAAAGTTATAATGGAAAAACATTGTATTTAATTTTGAATTAATGCAAATTTTGAATTAATTAAAAATTTGAAAAACCCTGTCTTAGTGAACATCTGTTCCCCAAGAAGTGCTACCTGTCGAATTTAGTTGTTTAAGGCTCCATAGTCTTCTACTGTAGTTTCGAACGATTTTCGATTTAAATAATTAACAGATAATATGCAACTAATAAATATTCTAAACAGTGACTGATTTCCTGTAAAGCAAATCGGGTCACTCCTTAGATCTTCTAAATTAAGAAAAAGCCGCAAGCAAGTCAATTAAAACTTAATTTTCCTTATTGCCAATTAAATAAGTATGTAAAATATATATATTCTATGAAAAATATTAATGAAATATATTAATAATGTAACAAATATAATTATATAGTTTCTAAATAATTTATAACATTCACTTAGATTATTGGTACGAGCGAAAGTCTGCTTTGATAGTGATAATCACAAACATGGGTGATGACCAGTCTAGATTCCATAATAGAAACAAGCTGGAACGGTCTCTCCCAAACTTTCTCACATACCCTCTAGTAAACTTGTTATGCCAGAATACGCCTTGCATGGCATCGACCTGTAGTAGTTACGAAATATTACTTGACGTGAATTTAACATTTTTACTGGATATGCCATGTCTTCTTTGACGTTTTTTTGGTGATTAACTCCCGGCAAGCAGTTAATAGTATCTGAAATCGAATTTGTGCTTTAGATCCGTTTTATATAAAAAAAAAATTGAAATAAATTTTGAATTTTTTTTTTTGAAATATTGCGTTTGTAGTCGCACAAATTCCATATATAATTTAATATAATTACAGCCATTACTTTGTCAATTATCGCGTTTACATGTTTTTGAAAATATAAGGCGATAGATAATCAACCATTTGTTGGTTTTAGCTCAGAATTTGGTAGATGTCTATACTATAGATATTTAATCTGTGTACCGAATCTTATCTAACTCTTTTCATTTTTTAGTTTTGTGTTAAATTTGAAAAGACAGATTTCCTCTGTGCAGATTTTACTCAAAATTTGTCGACAATCTACTAAATTTCAACCGTATAGCTCAACGCGTTTTGAGTTTTTTTTTGTTTTTTTTCTCACAGTCCGTAGAACATTTTCCAAAAATGTATTTATCGAACTCAAGGAGATCTAAAACGTAGATATTTGTCAAAATCTCGATTTCGAATTTTTTGGCGATTGCTACATTTTAAGCCGTGTTACAACGACCTCTAAATCTTCAGACTGGGCTCACTTCCCCCCTCCCCCACACCTCTCTTGCGGTTTTCTGGGGTTCTTTGATGCCTGTCCAGTTTACCGATGTCTCGGTAAACTGGACAGGCATCAAAGCACCCCAGTAAACTACAATAGAGACGAAAGCCTGCCTTGTCTGCAGGCGAACAGGTTGAAGGACGCCGCTTTATTTGTATTACATTCGAGTAAACAAAATCAATGCTCACAGTACATTGCACAGTTATTCATTAATAATATTTAGAAATGTGTATTAGCTGTATTTTTATAGCATTTACTATTGAAGGAATAAATGAAAAAAATGTAGGAATTCTATAATATCAATTTTCCACTGAAAATGCTACGTATGTGCACGAGATGCATGTTGAAACTTAGTTCCTCAACTTATATTCTGAGTCAATTATATGCAGCATACGTCGAATTCCCTGAAAGTTTTTCTACTTTCTGTCACTGGTTTGGTTTATTTTAAGAGTGAAACGTTCTAATCGCATTTTATTATTTTTGTAGATTTGTTTTCATTTTTAATCGGCGACGTTATTTTTATCGTTTGGAATTCTGCATTCCTTGACGGAAGTAAATATGGAGCGCGCAAGCATCGTCATAAAACAAACGGCTGCTGATTAGATAACACAGGCCATTGTATTCTTCAGAATTATGAGCTCAGAAATATTTACTTTAATATTACTCGCTATGTAAACTAGATTTTATAATTTAAATTTTCGTGTTTTTGTATTACACTTTATTTAAATATTTGTAATAGTTCTGTTTGCTTCAGTTTACTGAGACGATCACTTTTCGACGATTCTATCTCATTAAGGGGAGAGACACGGAAGGGTGTGAAGGCATTTCTGGAATTCGTCGTCGTTCTTTGATCGTTATTTTCGCTCTTTTGATACTTTTATATTGAATTTACTTTTCATGTGCGTATGAATATCGTATCGTTTCCGACTGAATTATTTCAATTCAATATGCGAGTAATTCGAGTTTATTTTATTGTTAAATGTAAACATCCACTCCTTTTATATTTCCTCTTCGCTCCTATTTTGACGAATTAAACCCATTCTAACGCATGCGCATAAACGCGGAGGGTTTAAGAATCCGTTATTTGATATTTCTAGACAAAGAAAAATAGATGTGATGAAATGAAATTCGCATATTTTTTTCCCCATGATTTAGAATAATTTTCAATTTTTAGGATTCTTTTTCAGCTTCTTTGCTGAAACAATGACTAGATAGATACTCCGTTTGAATAGAATGGTTGGAAGTGTGGAGGGGGGAGGGTTGTAGGAAAACATTTCATTTTTTGCAGCTTCAGAATGACTTTCATGTATTTTTGGTCTGGACGCCTGTTAGACTGAACGTGGAAAAAATTAGAAAATAATTGTTTTTAGAACGCACATAAATTAAAGATATGTATAACTTTTTTTGTGTGGAGAAGAATACGTGTTTTTTTACGGCGTTTCCCACCCACCCTTCTTTTTCATGGTATTATGGGGGGGGGGGATTATCCAATATCAAAATTTTTGGCATGAGCCATAACTAATGGGAGGTTCAATCCAAAGATAAAGGCAAAAAGCAGAGGGAAAAAAAGTTAGCAATATTTTTAATCTACATAGTTTTAGAAGGGAATTCACTGAACTAGCGACTTTGATACAACACGTTACAGAGTTACTATGGGAAAATAAAAGCTATCGCACCTTAAAAGTTAAAGTGAAAGTAGGTTTAGAATAATTAAAAAATTATTATTTTTAGAACGTGAATAAAGTGAAAATATTACCCGTACATAAGCAATTATATGTATATATAAAGAAATATCAAAATGGTAAAATGATATTTCTGCTGAATTTTTTTGTTAGATTCCATATTCCGTTCCATTTGGTCATATTTCGATTTGATTTGTCGTATTTTTATTCTGTAATAAGAAATATTAAAATGAATGATTATTTCTTATTAAGTTCTAAAAAATTTATGGAGTCATTTTTCTAAAGTTTTGTCTGGAATAATTACTTTCAAATTAAATCTTAATAAGGATCCTTTTATAAGCATGTAAATTTTTCATAAACTATATAAACTATAAACATTTTGAACTGTATTGAGATTACAAATGACTATAATGAGAAGGTATATTATTTTGTATATTAATTTTGACAACTTTTTAAAAAAAATTTATTTAATTCATTGATTTCTTTTCTGTTAATTCGGTCGAACCGAGTTTTGGCATTTCTTCATAAATTTACCGGAATAGATGATAAAATCAGTGGGAAATAAAACAATAAGAAATTATTTTATTCTTATTCATAACATCTCGTTGTATTAATTATCAATAGAACAACGACCTTTTATTCATTGATAAATATTTTTATCGTAATCTAAATACACACCGTTGGTGAAAACAGATCTCTAAATCAAGAGAGGAAATTTGATGACACGTATGGAAGACATTGCCAGAAATATCGATTTCTATTCAATACTTTATCTTCAGCTCAAGACTGTCAGGGATTCGAGTTGTTTTTCTGCCCAAAATTAAATAAGAAAAACGAGAATAACAATAAACGACAATGGAGTGTGAAGAATTCTTGTGAGAGGTTTTACAAGATAAAAACAGATAACAAAAATTCAACTATTTAAATTTTGTATTATTTGTTGTATCGAGGAGTTAAGGTGTTGCTGAAAAACGAGAGCAAACTGTTTACACGCCCATCTGAAAGGTCGATAACCGAACAACACGTGTTTTAAATTCAAAAATTTGGTATGTTTTAGGTTTAGTCCTAATATAAACTTATGTTGCATTCTAATAAAATACCTTTAAAAAAAACTTATGGTTTTTGGTAGAAAAGGTTTTTTTCCTTAAATGTTTGTAGTTGTTTTAAAAGCAAGATTGAACTGGTTACGACTTTAATTTACTAATACTTTGTCTTAATACTTAAATTGAAGATCGCAGTATATTTTTAAATATCTAGTTTTTTAAGTATCCGCTCAGAAATTAATCATATTTACATTATAAAAGACACCTAATCAATTTTAATACGTTAATTTTATCATATAGCGTATTAATAGCGTAATAATTATAATTTTATCATTAGCGTATTAGCGTATCATATAGTGTATGGTAATAAATTGAAAAATTTGAAAAATTAGAAACCATTCATTATTTACCGAAAACTAGTTATAGTAGTAGTATCATAAAATTGAAAAAAAAATTCTTTATTAATAAAGATTTTTAAATTATTGAATAGTAAGGAATTCATATATGATTGCGTAATTTGACAGTGAAAACTGATTAAAAAATAATTTTGTCCAAGTACTAATTTTAGAAAAAAATGAAATTAACTTGATCATAAATTTTAACTAAAGTTTATGGGCAATCTATTAAGTGATTTCTTTTTAGTAATAGTTGTTTTTATTTTCTCGTTCACGAAGAACAAGTGGTGATTTTTTTCTTTTTTAAGACCCTGAGTTTGAAAAGCTCATTATTCTGTCTCAACATGTTGTTATTCAAAAATACTTTCAGCTATAGAAATTAATTTTAGTATGTAATGTTTACGCAAAATTTATAGATTTTTATCAAGTTTTAAACGAAATCCTATTTTAGAAAGTTTATATTTTTATCCAAGAATATTTGAACATAATAACTACCAGACGTAACAAGCTAAGCGGATCTAATTTGACAAACAGGTTTATCATCTAAAATTTAGGGCGTATTCTTACACGAATCCGTCAAAAATTCAGCCTTCTGTCAGTCTGCAAATGCGATACTTGAAGAGCGTGACGACTTAGATAAATGAAATATGGTATGTGATCTTATTTTAAAATTGTAGTTCTGTGTTAATTTTATTTTCGGATAGACACCAATGATGTCTAAAATCGCTATACTTGAAATTTCAAAACGCTCGTGTGCTTGATTCTGAAAATAAATCCTGAGCACTCATGGCATTTACGGATTTGCTCAAGTTCACAATTTTTATACTTAAAAGAATAATAGATGTAATATGCGAGAAATTTTTGAATGTATATCTTATAGTTTAGTATTATTCCTACTTTATGCATGAATATAGAAGAACCTTTTCGCAAAATATAACAATAATAAAATGCTAAATAATTAACGATCATATGTGAGAAGATTTAAAAAGTTCTGATAACTTAGATAATTTTAATCTGATATATTTGTTAGGGAAATCAATGGTTGAAAAGTGGTTATAAATGGTATAAAATTCAGGCATACTGATCAAAATGTTTCCTTGTTTCTAACTTGTCTATTTTATTCACATGAAGATTTGTCTGACTATTGAACAAAGTATTTCCATTAAAAAAAATCCGATTAAATTTTTCCATGTTCTGGCATTTGTAAGTTGACATGGCAAAAGAAATTGGGTTTCTTTCTAGTTAAGGAAGTAATTACAAATTTCTGAATGCGGAAGATATATAGGTCATAATAAAGAACATTTACGGAATATACTAAACATACCTGAGAGTATTTTAGGTGTATAACTTTTCAAAGAAAATTGCGTATAGGGTTTAGGAATGAAATATTGATCGAATATGTATATATCTTAGATCTGATTAATACTTCGAGTACATTTATCTTGAATTCTTTATGTATTGTGGAATTGATAAACAGAATTCGCCTTGCATTTTCTAAGTATCGAAACGCAACAGAAGTTAGGAATATTCTAAAATTTACTCTTGCCTGAGCTAAGATGTACGCCACAATGCCATCATCTTAATAGAACCAGGAAGATGTTCAGTTATGCACTCCCTTTAAGTACTGCTACGAGGAAAGTGGGTTGCATTCACAATTTGGACTTAAAATACATATAATATAAATTTTTTGTTCACACAACACACAGACTTTTACTGAAATTGGTCATTAATTTTCGTTACTAATCAAAATAATTGTGTTAATTACTTTGATTTAATTTAGCCGACGAATCAACTAGCAAAATTAGTATAAAGAGGGCAAAACAGGCTAAAAATTAAACTAAACTTTTTTTTTCTCATCTGACTGTTTTCTAATGTTAATCTCAATGTCCTGATTAAATACTCGAATGTTAAACTATTACTCTTAGAGAAATATTTATCTATAAAACAAACATAGTTTTCGAACACAATTGTTATTCTATTCTATATGGTTCTTTAATTTTTTAAGTTTTCCATGAGTTGATCCTTTGAGACATAGTGAGTTCGTTTGAGTCCACCTAAACTTTTTTTTTCTGAATCATGTGTGTTACTACGATTTGCCACAATGCTTTCAAATGACTTTAGGCAAATGTATGAAAAAATTAATAAATTGTCATTTTCATTTCCTTATTGTGTATTTGATGTAGTTTAATCAATTTCTTCTTGAAATTCAGTAATTTTATATTCTGTCCCCCAAAGGGTTAAGCTTATGGGAGCGGTAGGTGACAGGTTTGAGACCTGATTTTGTCAAAGATTCCGTATGTAAGCGTGTTTGATGCACAGTGGTTCCGACGAGATCTGATGCATGGAATTTGTCGATTTCTTCTTTGTCGTATTAGGAAATTTGAAAGAGGAAGACGGGTATCATCTCTATTCATCGTTGCCATACACAAGCCTTATATTGTTGAAATCGAATCATAATTTCAATTAAACTAAGCAAATTATAGACATCTAAAAAATGATTGCGTGAATAGTGTTGAAATGTATATTTGTTTTAAATCTTAATACTTTATTAACAAATTTAGGACCGATCACAAATTTTCTCGTGTTGAGCATCCCGTCTATTTTTGCTTCATAAATAAAAAATAAAATTAAGATTCTTTTAGAGCATACAAGTTGCCCAAAAACATGCAGTATTTAATGTGTTAAGTTGTACATGATATAAAATATTTGTGGAATAATGCTTCATTTTCAAGCATCATCCTGATTATCCGAGAAATTGAGTTGAACTGTGGATAATCCAAAGTTAATTCCATGGCTGAATAATCTGAAGATGGATGGCAATTTTTTAAACAGTGTGAAATTAGTGCGAAAATGATTGTGAAGAACCTTTAATCGCTTGAGAGCTTCTATTTACTAAATCAAATAATGATTTGATGAACTGTAAAAAGAAAAAGGTAAGAAAGAAAACTGTTAATTATGTGCATGTTTAAAACATCTTTTTCAATATTTAAAATTGAAGATTCTTAATGAGGTTTTAACCAAGAAAGAACCATGGCTAATCAGTAGCTTACTATGTGATTGATGCACATTATTTTCTTAAACAACGTGATTTTTTTTTTTCCTTCTAAAACAAAGAGACTTATCTCATTTCCCCTCCTTTTAAATCTATTTTTAACATCCATGTATCCTTCATTATCCTTCAGATTAGAAGGCGTGAACACCGATTTACAGCAAAATAGTCGCATTGAAGACGATCTATTGTTGACTCTTACTCCAAATCTGCATGAAACTGGCCCCCGATTCCATTATCTTGGGTGCTTGACTAGCGGAGTAGATATCCCTGCTTTCGTCAACAGAGTCATCGAGAACTTTCACGCTTCAATTGGCACAACGGATGAGCAAGTGGCAGCATCAGAGATTCGCGAGGCACCACCTGAAAAGGGGAAAAAGAAAAGAAAAAAAGTTTGTTCCTCATCGAATGAGTTTTCCGTGTCATATTTTACGCCTCGTGCGACGTTTCAAAGACTTAAAACTTCAAATTAGTGTGGTAATCTCGGGATGGAGGAGTTAATGGCACGTTTTTAAGCCTGTTAAAGAATCATCTTTTTCTTCACTGCTGTAAATTCGGTTCATCACGATATGCAAATGATGTCACTTGTTGAGTGCAAGATTAACAACAAAAATCACGACCACCGCTAATTCGTATGTCCTCACGATTATGTGGTAAATTGGCGAGGAAGATAAGATGCTTGAGCGATACAGAACATTTAACAATGGTATATGAATTATTATTTAAATATTTTATTAATACTTATTGAATTTTATAGTATCATAATATTAAATAGGTTATATCCAGGTGATATAATGGTATTATATGAGGAAGCATTGCCTCTTATAATTATATTCTCATGATAGAAAAGTTACTTAATGGGTTGGAAAGATTAATCTTAGACAGGTGATTTGGAGTGTTGAGGAATCCATAAGTAATGCACTTTTGATACCCTATGTGAATTGAGATTACTATTTTTTTTACCCTATCGACCGAAATGCATATTGAACCATTTGGCTGGTTGTTTTTCCTTCTTTAATGTTAATTGAATTAATTTAAATCAAATTCTAATTACTTCAAAAACCATAAAAAAATCATTCATTTTGACTATATTATGTGAATTTAACAATTTCAACGCCACCGACGAGATATCTCGTCTTTCAGATGCTTCCAATTACAGGTTTATGTGAGCTAAAATTTTCTCTTGTGCCGGTTTAGATATGTTGAACTTTTTTATACATATCTGAAGAACACCTTTTTTCATTTCAAACTTTAGCCCTCAGAAACCTGTGATTGGAAATATCTGAAAGACGAGATATCTCGTATCGCTGAAAGAGTGAAGAATGAAATTAGCCATCATTTGTATATTATCATTTTCTATATCAGTAATAGTTTGTGTTGGTACTTCACAAGCTAGACCGTGACCTAAAGCTACAAATTTCACTTTTGAGAATGGATATCCAGAATATACACTTTTCTTTAGAGCATGAAAAAATTAAGCGCGATTCAGAGTGATTTTTTTTAATTTTAATTAATTAAAAATAAATGCTATTTTGGAGTTCTTTCACGATTATTACCGGAAATATTTTTATATGAAAATGATTTTTTCCTGTTTTTAAATTTAGAACTTAACACATATATCTATAAGGCAAGCTCCTTTCTTTTACTAAAAAAATTCTTACTAAAATAAACTATATTTACCTAAACATGTAAGATTCATAGAATGCCGATTATGTGAACATTTATCTTCAAATTTAACCATTTGTGTAAATGAATACAATGAGTATATATTTAAAAAAAAGTCTTTATTTAGAATTTGCTGTGAAATAATAGATTATAGAATTAAGCTGCTGGAGTGGTCACCCCAAAACTTTCTCGCATATTCTCTAATAAAAGTGTTATCTCAGAGATCGCTTTACATGGCATTTGAAGTCCATTAGTGACATATTAACTTTTAGCGTGAATTTAGCATTTTTATTGAATCTATCATGTCATCTTGACGAATTTTTTGCGATTAATTTTGGCAGATTGTTAATAGTATCCGAAAATAAAATCTGTATTTTAAATGCATTTTTGACAATCGTTTGAAATAAAAGTCTGATGCGAAATTGCATTTGTAGTCACAAAAGTCCTTACAAAATTTGTAGGTTGTTTCATTTTTGAATGTATCGCTTTTGCATATTTCTTAAAGTACACACCGACAGACAGTCAGTTGCTTGTTAGTTTGACCAGAATTTGAAAGATTCTACACTCTATAATTATATTCGAACATCGTCTCGGTCAATTTTGCTGAAAATTTGATAGAAATCTGCGAATTTGGTATAAAAATCTCATCATTCTAGCTCTAAGTGTTTTTAAATTATTTTGGTTACAGGAAGGCAGATCTTTTCCAAAAATGTGTTTTTCGAACTGAAGAATGAACTCTTTCACTATACTACTACGTTTGCAAGAAAATAAAATTGCTGATGATGCAGTCGATTGGACGATATTTTTATTTAGTTTTCTGCTATTGTGATGCAACGTAAACCATGTGTTTTGTGCGTGCCTCTTTTCGTCTCATCACCCTTTTGTAATGAACGTCGCCACGACGGCGGCAAATCGGACTTACTCCGTCGGCTGAACTTGTCAAAAATTGTTTTTCTGATGTTTTTTGCGTGGGATATATCTCAAAAGCATCTTAAGTCAGAAAACCGCCCACTGGAAGAAACTCGAGCAACATTGTCTGAAAGATTCTGAATGCGATGATCAACGAGGGTGGGATCTACGATTTATTCCAACCTTTTATTAAATGTTCGAATTCTATACCGGATTTCCACCTAAGCAATAATGGGAGTGAGGGGAAAGAAGAAGATAGGTTGATTAAGAAGATATTATCCTGATTGCCATGTAAATAAATATGTAAATTAATAAGTCTATAAATAATTAATAGTTCTATAATTTTTATTTTCTCATATAATTAGTTTAGAAGAAGTATAGTAATCGTCAAAAAATTTTAACTCGAGATTTTGGCGAATCTCAAAAATACATTTAAACTCTCATTTACAATATCTCAATACATTTTAACATTTACATATACTCTCTCTCTTTTGACGAAAATACATTTAAAAAATGTCCGCCTGTCTATGATAAATATAATTCAAAAACGGCAGTGTCAAAAATATACTTTGAGTGCTATTGGTGTTCGGCATGCATGGCTTGCCTTGCCCATATTTTGAATTGTTTGGGTCTTAACAAAGTCCTACGGAACCCTCAACTGTTTGTGGACTTTTTAGACGTTTTCGGATTCATGGGAATTGTTTAGCTCAGCTAGACAATTCCGAGATTAGTAACAACGATAAAAACGCTTTGAACTAGATGGTAAAATTTGGTGTGCGATATTCTCATTAAAATTGTAAAGTTTTACCTAAAATATGTTCAAAGGAACTTGACATCCGGCTGTTAGAATATAAATAATTTCGATGATTAGAAAACGAAAATAGTTAAATAAATAAAATTCATTTCACAAATTTTTATGTAATATAGGGATGGAGACCTATAGAAAAGTCTCATGATTGTTTAAACCATTTTAAACTGGTTAATGACTTGAATCGATTAAGACGAATAATGACTTAAAAGATAATAATGTTCTCACATGATAACTTGAAAGTTTCGATCGTAGATTTAATTTTAATTTTTTTAATTCCTTTTCTAAACATTCACCTTTTTAAAAGCTTAATTTTATTTTAAAATTATAACTGAAGTTCGAAAATCATGCAGTTTGCATTTTTTGTATATAAATGATAACATGGGAAATCTGTAATTGTGTTGAAGTTTTACTTATTTTTCAATTTTTTTTTTTTTACTTTAAATAAATAAAGATGCACTTAAAATTCATTTTAATTCGTTAAAAAGCTTTTTATTTTTTATTTCGAGATTTTATATTTTTAACCTTAAGATCGAGTATCCTCGTATTACGTTATTGCTAAAAAATCAAAAATAAGTCAATTATTATCCAGAGATTTCTTCATGTATCCATTATTATAAATTAAGGGATGTGTTGTTTTAAGATGCTTTATCTTGTATATGTATATTTTGCAAATAGAGCATTAATTAAAGGAAAACCATAACCTTTGGTTTATTTAGAATCCTACCTAGTAGTTCGAGTCAAAAGAATCACTTTTTAATCAAACTTAAACTTTTTTAAATTGACCCTACATATCTTCCAGAGATGTTCATTTATATGTTTATTTTCATCTTCTCAGTCATTCTTAAGGTTGAATTTCATTGAACTATTTTTTCATCCTTAGTCTTGCACTTAAAATGAAAATTAATATTTTAAGTTTTTCAAGCTTATGTATAAGAAAGCAGTAATTTTTGGTTTGAATGAATTTCTCCAAATGATAAACTCTTCAAAAAGAAATTTTAGCCAAATATTTGCTGTATGAAATATTTGTATATAGTTTGTCAAAATTAATGAAAGAATTCTTTGTACATGTGGTCCTTGCGGAAGTAATTGCTGTTGGGAAGTAAAACATCTGTTCTCCTTTTCTGTGCTGGATTTCAGGTGCATTTCGGTAGAACTATGAATTTGTTTAACGGAATAGACGTCTTTAATTATTATCATTCTAAATTTATGGATGGCGGAAAATAACTGCTCTGAAATATGTCTTTTAGGTACATTACTTAACCTTTTATCTTGTTTGATTTGTAAGCCTTTTTTTCCTGGATCGTCTTTCATGAATTATTTATGTTTGATGGTTTGAATCATAAAAATGAAACTGTACTTGTGCATTTATTGCATTCCAGAAATTAGCCTCCAAAAAAATCGCCAAAGATGTCTTGTTAATATGTTATGTTCGCCAATGACATGGTTTATCCTAAATTTCCCAATGGAATACTGTTAATACAAAAATACCCAAGAAACTGTAGTCTAAAACTTACGTCAGACCAATCATATGATACTAAAAACAGGAAGAAAAAAAATCCGGCACAATTTATCCAAAATAATGTAATTCGTAACATCATTTTAATGTTAAGGTTATTTGTAATATAAAATTCATTTTTGATTCACTAATATTCAATATTATGAATAATTTAAAAAAAAACGGGTAACTTAGATTTTTTATGTTTTACAAATTGGAATTATCTTCCAGAAATTGCATTTTTTCTTATTTCGAAATTCACAAATTAATGCTACAAATACATTTGTACAGACAATTATGTATATTATAGCAAACAATATACATAGTTGCGTATCTTCTAGTTGTATTCATAATCACATGTTGGGGGACATTGGTTTTAAAATTGTATTATATATTTGATGTAGAAATTCATATACCTGAGTTAAAGAATTTTAGAAAATAAAAATAATTTATATTATTCTTAATTTTACAAAAACATACACATTATAAAATATGTGATGGAGTTTTTGATATTTCTTAGAGAATTCAATTGTTTTCTTGAAAGCATTTAAAATTTATAGTTATTTTTAAGTTAATTTTGAAAAATAAAAGGTATTAGTTTATATTTTCGGATGAAAATTCAGAATGTTTTAATCCATGACCATTTTAAGAATATTGAGCAGTATGTCGTATGCTGAGCTCTAAAAGAGTGCTTCGGATTCGATGGGTTATATTCTTAATGAGAAATTAAGGGAAATAAGGGACCAGTAATTTTACTTTGAAAGTTCCAAAATCTATATAATACCTCTTTATAATTTCTTTCAATTTTATATAAATACCTAACATCAGATTTTCATACAAAAAAAAATATTTTTAAGAATTCGATAAGTGATAATATGAAATGTTTAGTAACATTCTTTGCACTGTTGATGTCATATAAATTATTTTGTTCGGTATCATTTGTTCTGTTTCATAAATTTTAGTCATTTTTAGAAGAAATTAATTTCAAATCCCACATATTATCTAGCATCGCGTATTAAACTGAACATAAGTCGGAAGTAGCTTGTGGAACAAAATCATTCATGTGGGATTAAAACTCTTCCCTTTTCCACATCCAACGCCTCCGCGTTTTTTTTTTTTTTTTTTCCTTATATCCATGTTCTAACTGAATCATTGTTCTTTGAATATTAAAAGCACAACGGAACAAAATAAAAATCCTCCCGTGGGAAGCAGGAAGAACATAAAGTTAGGAAACCGACCCAGTTTCGCGAGTTTTGGATTTTAATAACTCTTCGCTATCGACCGTAAGCTTTTTGTTTCGGTTCTTTGCTGAGGCGTGAATTATGTTCATTGGATTGTCTTTGATACGGATGATAGCGTTTTCTTTTCATATTTTTTTCAGAAGATTTCAGTGTAAATTAAAGTATCGAAAGCAAGGTCAACCGTTTGCTTAGGTTATGTGATATAAAAATTGTAGTGCAAATTGGTTTAGTTAACTGAATTCTTTAGAAATGCTAGATATAGTTTTAGTTATTAGAGCAATTTTTGTTGTATCTGGATTTCTTTTTAACGTATAATGAAGCGGTCAGCTGTTCAGTGAGGAAAAGCGCTATGGTCTGTAGATTTTTAGGAATATTTTATGTGTGAAGAATAGCATGAAATCTAGGTATAGACTGGACGACTAGACTAACTAGACCAAATCATGTGTCAATCCATTGTGAAATATTTATTTCTATCTAAAACTTTTATTCGACTGCTCGATTTCGTTTCCTGTTACTCTCTTGTCTAATATTTTATAATATTTTGATATTACCATTCCTAATACGATTAATTTTTTACCAATTCTTAGTTTAAATTTTGGTCTAACTATTGCATTTCTTACATTCGGCATCTTACACATCTCGCTAAATCTTGTTTGGAAATGTCTGTGACCCTGGTTCAAAATTACGAGGTCCGTCCTAAAATAGCCCCAGTGTTGCTTTACAACGGGACAATAACTAAAGTAAAAAACTTAACTTGAAATGTCTGTATCGTAATGTTATTCAATATCAATTTTACAAATTGACTTTAAAAAATTGATTTTTTAATTTTAAAGGTATACGACGGGACGTTAAAATAACTAAACAACAAAACTTGAAATGTCTGTATCGTGATGTTATTCAATGTCACTTGTTACAAATTGACTTTAAAAAAATTGATTTATTGATTTTAAGAGTATACGTATTTGTTAGATCAATGTGAAAATCATTGGCGATATCAGAACATACAGAACCCTGAAAAATTTGCTTTGCTATATCTGATGTGAAGTCTATAGTTTTTAAGTTTATGAATATCTGTAAAATATTATATAATTATTTATTATAATATTATTTCTTGTTAATTTGAAGTATTTTATCTTTTATTTTTTCGAATTTCTTCCTTATTATTATGAATATTTTAAAAAATTAAAAAGAATGCAATTCATATAACGCCATTAATAACTGAACAACGAAATTTGAAATACTGAAATAATAAAGGTGCGCGTGTGTTAGGGCTCTACAAGTTTAACAATTTGAGCTACAGCCAATATGCTTTCTAAAACATTAACTTACGAAAAGCTGATAAATAAATAAATTTTAACATCTTTTGGCAGTAACTCCCAAAATGTTATCACCAAAAATAAATTTAACACCGTTCCAAAATTTCAAATATATATATATCTTTTTATAAATATCATTTTACTAGGCACGAAAATTTTCTCCAGTTTCGGCCATTATTATTCTTATTATTATTTTACTTAATTCTCAACATTGCCTAGAGATTCGAATCTATTTTATCATTTCATTTTTCGCAATTTTCTTCTACTCTTGAAAACTTTAAAAAAATCTGTTTTATGTCTGTGCAATTTACAAGAAAAAAAATTTTAAGTGAATTTACAATACTGCTAAAGTTAGATGATAAATGAATTGAACATTTCTGTTTTTAATAACATTATCTCAGTGCACGAATCTTCATTAAGTTCATGTACAAAATAAAATAATAAAACCAAATAACTCGAATTTTATGTCTGATAATTTCACAGACTCAGGGAAATGAAATTATTTCTGAACGATTTAAATAGAATTAAATATAACCAATACTCCGGCGAACCAGCTGGTCGCCAAATGTAATTAGCATTCAACGATTGAACAATGAAGATAGAAATAATATTTTATTAATAATTACTTAGCTTACAAATAAAACCCAAAAACTGCACAAGATTTTACAAGGTGCCTTTGGTTCTCTATATTCTGTGCTCTCCAATAACCTTCAATTAGTTCCGAAGTGGAAACGATCCGAAAAATTCAGTCAAAGTTTTGGAACGAAAATCAAAAATTTTTAGACAAATCTTGGCATCACCAAATACTTTTATTGGTATTCTTTTCGAATATTAGGATTTATCATTCATTTAAATTGAATTTTGAAGAGTTTTTGTCTCAGATAAAGCAATCGCTACCGGTGTATTTTTCTTGAAAATAACAAAATCTACTTATTGCAGGAAGTCTGCGCTGTCCATAAATCACCTGCATTCTAATCCGTTGCACATGCGGTATCGATGATTCGGTCACGAAACTCATGGTTTCAATATTCTGGAATGATCGGACTACCTTAAATACAATTTATTTTAATTTGGCAATTGCAATTTACAGTTCGTATTTCTTCCTATGTTCTCTATGTTCCAATGTGCAGGTTATTTTTTAATTATATTCTATTTAATAAGAATATAAGTAAAAGGAAGATCTTACTCTGCCTTTTGCAAATGCTTCTTAAAAAATCAGTATGACCCAAAGTCTTGATTAACCGAGTGCTTCTTGTTGTTTGTATCATGTATGCGTTTGTGATCGAGAATTTATAATACTTTCGGCTTGAATCAAACACAAAATATTTCAAATTTTCAAATAATAAATTGAAAATTATTTCATGGAAAGGGGGGAGGTATGGAACTCTAGTGATCTCTGAATCGCTGATAAATTAATTGATTGCATTGAGAAGGTACCTGTAACTTGATTATTAGCAACATTTTGAAATATGTCGAATTTCTTCTTCTTTTTTATGGTTAAATTAAACTCCCCTCCAATCTTCATTAGAATTTCTTCTTTTGCTTCAACTTCAGTGAATTATAAAACTTAACAACTCAGTTGAGATTTCCTGATGTTCCAAATGAGAAATTTACTATACCTTAATGCACAGTCGTGCAACTTTTTGATTCGGCAAGATTTCGAATTTAATATGCAAAAATACATTTCCTTGCGGGATGATTTAGACTTACAGGCGGCTTTTTCAAGATCATCATGCCCATGAGTCACCATCTCTGCTAATGCACATGATTCATCTTTTTTTATTCTAAACAATTTTCATCTTAAATTGAAAAATGGCATTAAAAAAAAAACCAAGAACACTAGAGCTATAAACAACCGAGTCAGTGGCAAGTTCTCTCTCTCTCTCTTTCTGTCCTTGGAAAGTTGGGATAAAATAGAATTGGGTACCTTCAGTTGCGGTGTTATTAACCTCAATAGAAATAACCTCGACCGCAAGATGTGTTTCTTCCGAGTCCGTGCTCCCTGCAACTTCCAACCAAGGCACCCCCACAGAAATCTTCCGACACAATTCGGAAGTCTCACTGCACCACCCATGGTTGTATTTATTCTGGTTCTGAGAGTGGGCGAGCCAAATTTGTTGACGACTCACTTTCGGCAGCGTTGTAGATTCGTTTCATCTTTCCAATTGCCAAGGTCTCTCTAATGATATTTCATTGTGTTCATCTAAATCCCTACGTCTCTTTCTTATTTTATTTGTTTTGGAATTTTGCGAAAGTAAATCTCCGCTTCTACGTTGGAACATTATAAACATGTTGAAGCATTATGCCAAGCAGGCAGTATATATTTTTATACCCGTTGACTGGGTAATTTATTTACAAATTTCAATCCACTTTCCACTTATGATGTAAATAATTTATTTCAGTTCAGTTTTTAAAGTAATTTCGTAAAAAAATATTATGTAGCAGTTACATAACTCTTATTTCTCTTTTGGATACTAGATGGCGATGTCTGATAGGCTATCCTATATGCCATCCCATAATGCATTGCGAGGTTAATCAGAATCAGAATGAGATGTGAGACTGTACTTTTAAGCTGTGCGCGTGAATGTCTTGTGTTGTCTTGTCTGTTCAGTTTGTGAATGGGATTATTTGAGAAATGGTCCTGAAAACATAAGTCCTGTTGCTTCCTGCACAGATCATAATAATCTACATTCCACCACAATTTTTATTTAATTTATTTATATACTCGAAGTAAGTTATGAAAATAATAAAAAAACTTAAGAAACATTAATAATTATTAGTTAATGATTTCTTATTTATAAATAAAAGTATTTAATCAATATAATGAATTTCTAATAAATATATTAAAAGTTTTTATTCTACAGAACCTTAAAAGGAAAGCTAAAATAATTAATAGTAAAATTGATAATTTATATTATTATATATTATAAATAATTATACTATAATTTTTATTAATGGTTTTAGTAATTTAATGAAAACTCATACAATAATCCTAATACAATCCGTAAAGTTTGCATTTGATACAAATTTACTCGGTAACGTGAGTTTAATAATAGTTTTTAATGCACCTAATTATGATTCTGAACTTAAATATCAGAAATCATCCACTATTTCTGTTATAATGTTTTATAGGCGGGTCAATTTTAGTTTAAATTACGTTTGGTTTTATTTATGTTTATGTTAATGATTAAAAGTGCATTATCACTTTCAACTAGAGCTTTAATCTATGATACAATGTAATGTTGCTTATTCCTCATGGATTGAATACCGTTTCAAACCAAGTCTAAAAGATCTGGGAAGGAGAGGTGCAATAGCTTCTGAGGGTAAAGACCCCTGAGCAACTGAGGACAGAAGTCTTTAACTCGTAAGAAAATAACACGCACACACTCACTTGCATAACTCCTTTTTCAGGGGGTGAGGCTTTTTCATGCATCTCACAGATAGAACGCAGGAAAAATACCAACCATACCGAACCAGGATTCGAACCCGGGATGTCCAGATCACGGGGAGGATGCACTACCCCTAGGACATGACGCCGGCATTGTAGAATGTTTATTACATATTGCAATTACTTCACTGCCGGCGTCCTGGCATAGGGGTGACGTGTCTTCCCCGTGATCTGTGCGTCCCGGTTCAGTCATGGTTGCTCTGTGTTCTATCTGTGAGATGTATGAATGCGCCCCCCTATAAATAGGGGGTGAGACATCATCGTCATCAATTATTTCCTTAAAAATACTGAAATTGTTTGGACTAAATTTAAAATTAAACATATATATGCTTTGCTCCAATATTTTTTCTTTAAAACTCACATTCATTCATTCAAGAAAATTCATTCGAAATCTCTTGTTTATCAAAAAAAGTCTCAGTTAAACTATTCAGTTTGACTGTATAATTTTGAAGGCTGAATCAATAGCCATGGATCGCGTACAGACAGGTTAGTATCCTCTTTCGAAATCTCTAAACAAGGGATCACGAATTCCACGAGCTTCCACTTCAGTTCGTCAGCAGCTGTTTTGCTATACAAACAAAAGATTGTCACGCAAATGAAGTATTTTGTTCCAAATTTTTGTCCCTGGATTGGCAGGTGATGGATTCAGCGTACCGGTTTGGATTTCAACATAGTTTCAAATAAATCGCATTTTTTTGTTCGTCCTTTCTAAATAAATATATGTTCCAATTTTGGATCTTAGGTTACACTATAAATAGAATCTAACTTTTATTTCAGAATTATTTTTTTAAAAAAAATTGTGATTAGTTAAGGTCAAAAATGAAGCTACAATGGTCTGTTTCTTATTTCCCCTTCCCCCTCCGTTACAAAATGAAAGTGTGACAAACAAGGTTAACTATTGGACCATGACAGATTTTTAGCTCATTTTCACATTTGATAGAGCAATTAATTCTGCGTCTTAAGTCAAAAGAATTGATGAAATGTCATTAATCTTATTCTTTTTACGTACGATATATATGCTGATTTTATCATAACCAGGATTACATGTGCTGTCAGACGAAGCTTTATCCTAAAGAGACAAGTCCTATTAATTCCAAAAGACAACCAATTCATAAATATATATATTAAAAATGGTAGGGAATTATATTTCTTATTGATTTTTTAATTTTATATTATGTTTTTAATCTTTTTTTATCCATATGGCAAAGCACGTTGTTCCATCTTATTTAACTACATTTAAAAAGCATGCATATGTAATTTTTAAAAAAAACTCTATACTCATTCATTTTGGAAATATGGTGATCTTATAACAATCATCCCAATTTGTAATGAAATCATTTAATGCTCACGATTTACTTTCTAAATGTACAGTTCAGGTTTAATTTTTGCAATCATTCATTTGTCCTAATATATAATAATAAAGAGTTTACATTCTTTTCTTTAATATTATTCAAAATAGTATTCAGCTCTACTTTCTTCGCCTTTAATTTCCCATTCATTTTAATATTGATAGAATCTATACTTATAAAAAGCTCAGTGGGGGGGGGGCTCTACAGGCCAGACCGTTTGACTTACAGCTACCAAATTTGGTACATGTATACCTTGGAGGTCGGGAATGTGCACCTTGGAGCCCTTTTTTCAAATTTTTAATTAGAATTTGAATTAATTAAAATTTAAGCGAAATTTCGACGTTTTTCCGCTATAACTTAAGAAAATATTATTGCACAAACATGAGTTTTACATCAATTTAAAGATTAAAAAAATCAGCTTTCTAATGGTACCAGTGTTTTAATGTATAACTTAAACGTCTATTTTTAGCGAATTTTTAAAGAAATATTTTGACCATGTTTTTTTTATCATGTGACTGGATAAAATAAAAGAAAACAATGACGGAAGTGCAAATAAAAAAAAAACTATCGTCGCAAATAAATCTAAAGAAATGCAGCTTTCAGAACGTGACTGGATAAAATAAAAGAAATATAAAATGTGATATTTTCTTTAAAAAATGCAAGGCAAAGGATTCTATGATCGTTTGCGATATCTATATCATTAATTCAATAAATTTTCTTTATTTACGATAAACCTGGTTAAATTATTGTGGCATTTTATATGGCTTGAATACGATTATGCATTGATGAATTATGAGTTTTAGATTTCTTCATACTTTTCTCTGTGAGCCATATTTTACAAAATATTTTTATTAATATTTTAAATTAAAGTTGCTACATCAATCTTTCTAAATCAATCATTAAAACGGACTGACTTATAAAATTAAAGAATATAATTAAGAGAACGTGTTTTTTTTAGAACTTTCCGTCCATCATCTTAAAAGAGGAAATATTAATTTCAGGCCAATCAATGCCCGGAATTACTTCAAGGCTAATAAATATGTGATTTAATTGAAAATTTTAGAACGCATTACTCATGGCGAACCAGCTGGTCGCCAAAGGCGGCTTGTAATTAATAAAATTGGAGGACCTTTTGATGGTCCGGCAGTTGAAGTCGCGATATTAACTTCAAAACCCCTTTCTTCTAACACAACCAATTATATGCTGCATTTCCAAGAATGGAAATTCTAAGAAGTCTTCACATACATAAAGCATAAAGTGGGACTGAAAATGTTTTTATCCTAAACTTCGAATATTAGTTGCTTCCATGTATTTTGATCATTTTTTCAGTTTAAAAAGGCGTACATTGCGAAAAATTGGTACAGTATGTATCAATCAAACTATTTTCCGTCATTTTCTACAACTTTTTCCCATTTTATGCCAATAAATCTTTCAGCTGATTGTTTCCGATTTTTTTTTTTTTTTTTTTTTTTGTCTTACATGACATTCTTTGTCATTGACATCGAAATCACCACTGTTAAATCATTGAAACCAAAACCGACAGTTGGAATATGACGGAACAGCGTTACCATAAGTTTCTAAAAATGTCTGATGAACTTCGGCAGTAGATTTCTTCAAATCAAGCAAAAAAAAAAAAAAAGCAATGGACCTCAAGCAAAAGCAATAAGCAAGCATAAAGTGCAATTTGAGTATTACATGACTATGAGGGGGGGGGGTTCATTAATACACAGAATAACTCAATAATATAAATGGAAAACATTCAAATTGATAACAATAAAATAATAGTAAATTGTTAAAATCCAAAACCACGGTCGTTTATATAGATATTTCACGTGTTTACAATAAATGCCATTGATTCGGATAAAAATACATGGCAAGCATCTAATAGTAAAATTAAAGGTCTTAAAACTTCCTATGGGATAGAAAAATAAGAACATTTGAATTATGCGTAGTAAAAACATGCGCTTTTTTTTAATACATAGAGAATCGATAAACTTAGACGGAGTAGTAGGTACAATATTTAGTTAAAGATTAACTAAATATTATTTTAAAACTATTATACTAGATCTGGGAAACATCTAATATGCTATTTTGGTTTGAATAGTTTTTGTAATTCTTAAAAGCGGATAATGATGTTGCGTTTCCTTTATATACTACTAAATGTAGGTCATTATAAATTTTTTTAACACATGGTTATTTTCGATATATCAGCGAAAAAATGCACTGGAATTGATAGTTGTTTTCTGAAACTGAGATCTAAATTACCAACCTTGGAAGATGTTGAAATGATCATTGTTGTAGAACATGATTTTATTACGCTTGAAAAAGCATATTACTTGAAGTTTCTGAAAATTATTTCCTACGCTCTACGAGACTCGCCGCCACCACAACACTTACTGGTTTACTGTCCCAATTCAGTGAATTTGATCATTTAATGTAATTAATATTTACATAGCAAACACCTTAATTGTAAACTGGCCAACTTATTTGAATTGTAGTCATTCAATAAAAAATTTATCTCGATTAATAGATGTAAATAAATTATCTTTAATCATCTTCCAGTTAATTTGCTGTGTCAAAATACTGGCATTTAAGAAAAAATATTCAAAAATTTATTAAAGTCTATAATATTTTTTTTAAAAAACAAATTCCAGATATAACGCATAAACATGCCAGATAAAGTGCATTTTTTTAAAACTATACTAGGGATTAATTTGTACAGTAAATTTAAAAGTTTACTAACTACGAAATTCTGTAGATATAATCATTCAAATTATAATTTATTTTTAGTTCGAATCTTTAGCAAATGTTATTAAAATATAGGTATCATATTTTCTTTTCAAACATTTTTCTCTTAGTTTTATCAAAAATCTGAATTTGAGTAAAACGCAATCGGATCGGCTCAGAAAATAAATTCTGCCTCCTTCTTTAGTAGTTATAGTATTTATTGAGCCAAAACAAAGGATTGTAAATTTCTGATAGAAAAAGAAGTCGATATTTTAAACGATCTGTCAGTGTAGTCGAGCGTTTAAATTTTTTTTTTAATTAATTCTTATAAAATTAAACGAGGCCAATAAATGAATTTTTAAAAAATAATAAGAGATAATAAACTGCCATCGGTATTCTACAATAATATTATAATGAATTAAAGTCTAATTGATAGGAAATAATAAAAAAAATATCCTTCTTTTTACATCACTAATAAAACTGCTTTTATTAATTTTTATTTTTACTTAAATCGAGCACTGCATTCTTGCAAGCGAAATTTAATGATTGGCAGCATTTAAACATACTGAAAAAAGTATGGTAACAATAAAATTAGAATTTTTTTAATATTCATTGACTATTTTTTTCACTGCATAGTTTTTCTTTTAATGATTTTTCCTGTTAACTATATTATTATTATTTTCAAAGTATATTAACTGTAACCGTATCGTAAATTATTTCATTTTTTCCCGCTTTGCTTGTATTTTATTTTTATTCTCTGTAGTATTCTTATACGCTCAATGTACTCAGGAGTGGATTAAAATCAATATTTTTCTTGAAATTTCTTATATAGCATTTTTATCATAAGAAACGAAGTTACCAGAAAAATCAGTTTCAGTTGCTGTTTACATAAACTAAAACGTTTTGCTGACTTTCCTTTCATCATCATTTGCATTGTTTTAAAATCGGCATATGTTTACTTTTGTATAAAATGCGTTCAATTCTACTACTAAAATAACTTGGATATCGCGTCATTTACGAATGTGACACGCGTTGAGCAAGATGATGGATGCTAGTTAGACATTCTAAAGCGAGCGCGAAAAATAGGCTCCCGAATCCAAACAAATCTGCTTTTAAGTAGAGCGGATGTGTTTATTTTTCATTCCCCAACTATTATTGGATTCTGGGATTGTGAGTGTCTTTGTTCTGTTATCACATCTGTTTTGTTCATGAAATTAGAAAATTGCCAAGTTTTTGCATGGCTGTTTGAACATCCTAAGTATTTTTTTTTCCCTGTTCACGGTTATTAAACGTTCTTTTTTTCTTCCATCCCTTCTGTCCCTCCTTCCCTTTCTATCTCTTCGAAGTTTAGAATCCATTCTTGGACGAACAAAATAAAGCGACAGGTGCGGCTTTCTTGTTCTCGTAACCTTGAAATGGTTTTCGAAGAGGCGTTGAGGTGTAGGTCGATCACTTCTGCGCAATTTTTCGTATTTTGAATGACGTATTCGTTGGACCGGTATTACACTTTTTAAAAATACCCGTCGACATATTCTTTTATGAAAATATTTTTTGGCGGGAATGATAGTAACAAAACTAAAATTATGCCTTTTGTAACGGAAATCAGTAAGCTGTAGTCAGTCACACTAATTTTAGTTTTAATACATGAATTGCAAAAAAAGAACAAATTATATATAGTTGTGAATTATTATAATAAATTGTTTTTTAGCTTTTTATGAGAATTACTGTTTAAGCAAACTATAATATATAAATAATTAACATCACCTTCGAAAAGAATTATCTTGCCATTGATAGAATTATTTAACGATTGAGCAAATAAGTGAATATATTAAAACTAATAGAAAGTTAATTTTTAAAATGGCTTTTTATTCAATGCTGAAAATACCCATAAAAAACTGGTAAAATAAAGAAAATCAATTGTATTGTATTAGAAAAAAAAAAGATGATGCTCCAGTTATGTTTAATACCTAATTTTTAATTTTATGTTAAACTAAAATAAATAGTGAAAGGAATTAAATAAAAAATGGAAATGAAAATAATAAAGTAGATTTGAATCTTCATTCAAAACATTATAGGAAGCCAATGTAGATTTTAATTGTTTAGTTTTATATTATCTTTAAAAATTAAAATAATATTAATATGCACATAAAATTATATTTAATATCACTTCAATGTGCTCATATAGGAGTATAGTTTACTAAACCAATGAAAAATAAATTTCGTTTTTCGTTCTATTTTTAATTTATTTATTTATTGGGTTCCATTTCACGGAATCTTATAAAAAGATAGCGAACAAATGATGTTCCATTTAATGCTTAAAATTGCTCGCTTTTTTAGTTTAGAGTATTCATCAAGATAGTATTTGTAAAAATTGTCATGCATATGATCAAAGCATCGTAAAATTGTCAATGAAATTTGGCCGTTGATGCTGACTAAGAAGGCGTTTTTGTTTTTTTAATTTGATTAATTTTCCATTAAATATTACACTTCTTCAAAACTTTAAAAAAAACGATAGTTTTTCAATGATAGTTTTTCTGATTCTGTTTTAAATATTGAAATAAGGTCCAAAAAAGTTTACAAAAATATATTAAAAATGTTTTAGCCCCTGGATTTATTCTCACCTATATCGACGGTATATTTTATGTCCAGTTTATCGTTGATATGATTAAAGTGCAAGTTTTTGAAAATATCTAAAAGATGAACTAATGTAAAATAATGTAAAGAAGCTAAAACGTTGTCATAGATATATGATATATAATAAATATAATAGTGTTTTGTAACTCTTTTCAACTACCATTTTGAGATAGCGATTGACTTTAAGTCAAATGAAGTAGAACATAAATTATAATGTAAAATAATATAATATTTTAAATATTACTGCAATAAATTATTTTCTACGCACTTTCTATGCTTTATCAATAAAATTTGCATCGATCATGTCTGTATAAATACAACATTTAAGTCAAATCGAATGGGACATAATTATAATGTTAAATATTATATTTGAAATATTAGTGACATAAATTATTTTCTAGGCTTCATCAATAAAAATTAAACAATTATCAATTAAAATTCAATCAATAAAAATAATCATGTCTAATGAAAAACCATCATTTAAATTTATATTCTCGTAAATTTATCCATGTCCAATTTTTTTAAAAAGGATTAGAGAAGACTGAAAAGTCACGTGAGTAAACAAAAAAGATGTATGTTTCCGGTCTGCTTGATACTAAATCTACCATAAAATTAATTTAAGTTTTTTTTTTTTTTTTTTTCGAGTGAAATGACTTTAAACTCGTATCTTCCTGAAAATCGTAACTCAATTGAGTCACATTGTACCTTGTTAAGCTTTCTCGCATTTTAATTAGTATCTTTTTTATCGACTGTCATCTCTTCATGCTGTTCTTATCGTTGAATAAAATGAATTTATTTATTTTTTTCTTCTTGTGAATATATTGATGTGTTTCTTGCTTTGTCAAAAAAATGTATTGTTTATTTAGTACCTGTAATTTTTATTTGTCTTTATAATATATGTTATTTGTTCGTTATTTATGTTTCTTATAAAAGAAACATTTATTCATGTAAACAAATCTATCACTCTAGAACAGAGGTGTCCAAACTTTTCGCGGCACGGGCCGGATCGAAATTAGATCTATGTTATACGGGCCACATGTATATACAAATTGAAAAATATCATTATGAGTAAAGTAGCATTAAATACTATTAATTAATACTATTTTATTGTAACTTGAAAAATACAAAATACTAAACAAACATAGTATAATTATATAATTATTTTATATAAATTGAAATATTTTCATGCAACTTCTAATGCGAATGATGAAACTGTTTTTTTTTGTTGTTGTTGTTGTTGTTGAAGAATGTCTTTATAGTTGGGATCAAAATTTGTTACACCAATCATAAGCAATGACTGCAAATGATCCTCAGATAAATTTGCTCTATATTTTGATTTGAGATACTTCATTCGAGAAAAAGTTTGTTCACACACGTAAGTAGTCCCAAACATTGAAATGAATTTACGAGCAAATTTCTTCAAATTTGGAAACTCTTTTGCATCCAAATATTTATAAAAATCTATTAAGTTTCCTTCCTTGTATTTGTCCTTGATTTGTTCGTTTGCTTGAAGATCAATAATTTCTATTTGAAGCTGGCTTGAAATTTCAGCAACGTTGCAATCAAATGGATTTTGGAACAGCCGAATTTCTTTTGAATTCATGTCCAAATCAGAAAATCGCTTTTGAAATTTTTCTTTTAAATCGGCGATGATCTTTACTGCAAATGCAATTGGAAATTGTTCTTCAGTTTTGAAAATGAAAAGGTTTGGGCGAAAACATCATTATGTTTTAAAACCCTCCGCGGGCCGGATTTGGCCCGCGGACCGTAGTTTGGACACCTCTGCTCTAGAAGACTGATTTTTTTTAAACTCTTATGCACACAAAGTAAAGAAAAGGGATTATAATCATTAAAAAATAGTTCAGACTTGAAATGTTCATGAGTTTCCACATTTCAAACTTCCCTGTGTGACAAAAACACATTTTGAAAGAAGTGTCTGTCTGACCTTCCGTCTTTTATAACGATAACTCAAAGCCGCTTTGAACAAGATATGAAATTCCATTTAGTATCTTCACATGAAATTTATATATTTCAATCAAATTTTGAGCAAAATCCATTTTGATAAATATTGTCACTTTATTTAAAATCGAAAAAACTATAATTAATAAATGAAAGAAATTAGATAAGATTCGATACACATATTTAGCATCTTTATAGACACCTATCAAACTGTGGGATAAATCTGGCTACATATTGACTGTCTCCTGACCTGTCTCCACTTTCAACGCAATCGCTCAAAAACGCTGTGAGCTAAGTAGGACGAATTTGGTATGGGATTTTGTGACTACAAATACATCTTTAATCAAATTTTTGTTTCAAAAGAATGGGAAACACCTTTATTTTTAAAAATGCAGGAATGCTTCGTTGAGACCATTTCCACAAGTTGATAAGCTTTATGAATAATCAGACAAATAAATTAATAAACAGTCATAGCCACACACTCATACAAAATTTTAACAGTGTGTTTTGAAATTACCTTTTTCACATGCATACAAATGGACAGACTTCTCATCAACGAATTTCGACTAAATCTTATATAAATATAAAATTTAAATGGAAGGGCTACATGTCTATTCAGTCGTATAATTTATTTATTTTTTTTAATTATCATGCTCTCAGAAAGAATTCTAAAATCATCTTTTTTTTGGACGATTACATTATTTTCTGTACGATGCATATGAAAAAAAAGTGACAAATAGGATAATGCATAGAGACTCTCACTTTCTTCACATGCTCTTCCACATGACCAGCCATCTCTTCATTCATAGGAAATAAATATTTATCTTGTTGACCAGACAGCAGATATTTATGTGTTCTTTCTAAAACAATACATGCATACATCTTGTCACTGGATAGTTTACTTAGAATGGCCGTGTAAATTCAGCTCTTGTTTGCCATTTTTGCACGTTCCATGTGATTGTATAGCACAAACGCATGTCTTTTCTTTTCGGACAGTACTAACAGATCACCTTAATTTAAAGTAGTTCTGCATTTCTTGTACAATCATAGTTGTTTCTTCTTGGATTTCTTGATGCCTTTAATAATTTACTATAAATTGCGTTAATCTGAATTTCAACTAGTTTACAGTCAGTGTATTTCATTGTAGTGTACGCAGTTGCTGAATTATGTTAAATGTTTCAATTGAATCGGACTACATTGGATTTCAGAGTTACAGCTGGGAAATTACGTTTCGATAACTGATTCCTATAAAGTTATTAGGTGGTAAGAGGCATCATGTGGTCAATTTTTTCCCATTTGCCGGAATTTGGAAATTTTGAGAGGCTGTGCTTTGTCTTCTATTGTCCTGTCCAACTTTCAAGGTTCAATCTCAGGTAGTCTTAGAATATTTTCAAAACAAAAAGCTGATCAAATCCATACGCACAACAATCCCAAATTCATCGTTAGTCAATTTCTTTCATTCAAAATGAACGTGTAATCTTTTAAAAATAATAGTGTCCAAATATCTGGTTAGTCACAAAGTATTACTTTTTGTTTACAATTTTTTTAAATACTTTCTTTATTTCTTACATATATACATAATATGTGTGTGTGTGAACCAAAAGTGAAATAGGAAAAGCGCTTTAATTATTTTGATAGGCTATTTTCAAATCAACCAACATTTTAACTGCTTGCTTATTGGTAAATCCTGTGTTATTAAATCTTATTAAATGCATAAGTTTCCGGATAAAGAAGATTGAATTTAAAATTTATTCTTCAATGAGTAGCTGAATCTTCACATTAAAATCAATAATGATTTTTTTTTAATTTTATGTTTAAGGTTATAAAACTTTTCTTAAATTATTATAAATTGCTTCTTACTTACCTATAATTTACTTATTCAGTAAGTGTTAGTATTGTGAACGATTGCTATTGATGTTCCTTTAATTGAAATGTTCTGCATTGGATCAGTAAATAAGTGAATCTTAATAAGTGTAGTACTATTTTTTTTCCGTTTATTCTTAATTTTGTATTTTATGTGGGGTTTTTTTTTCTCATCTTATATTTCTTCTCCTTCCAGGTGGCTATTAAAACCATCAAGAAAAGCAAGATTGAAAATGAAGAAGATCTCATCAGGATTCGGAGAGAGATTCAAATCATGTCTTCTGTACAGCACCCCCACATTACTCATATTTATGAAGGTATTTCTTGGACGAATTTTGCATGATCTGTATTTTTGTCTGTTTTTATTGGTAAATCTGAAAAACTTGAAAATTCAAATAAATACATGAAGGTATTTTTTTGAACTTCGTGCAATCAATATTCTGTTCTTATTTTCACTGAAAATCTTACAAATTAAATAAACACGGAAAGTTATTTCTTTCATGAATTTTTTGCGATCAATATTTTTTTCAATAGATCTGAATAACTGAAAAATTAAATAAACGCATGAAGATATGTCCTTAATTTTCGTGCAATCTGTTTTCCTTCCCTGTTTTCATTGATAGATCTGAATAATCTGGAAAAGGAAAAAAAATGCATGAAATTTAAATCAATATCTATTGTTTAGATACTTACTTTTGCGTCAGTAAATAAAGATACATTTTTAAATTTCTGTTACAAATGTTTGAAGTTTAGTATTTAAATAAAAGATTTCATTTGCTTCACAAATGAAAATTCAATTATTATTTTTTTTACAATAAATGATGTTACATTAAAAATATTTTTCAAAGATTTTGTAAGCATAGATTCCTTTAAATGGGCAATTCAAATTACTCATTCACTTTGAGTCCAGCATTTTATTGAAAACAGTAAGAATTAGGGAAAATTTAAACTGACACTTCGTACAAAAACCTGATAACTACCAAATTACTGATTCCAAAGCTGATAAAAGTTTCTTTGCTTCCAAAGTTGTAGAAATATTCATAAAATGATACAATTTTCGTTTTAAATTATCTGATATACTTGCATTATTCAGGATGAAAATATCTTCATGTCTTTTACCAATTATCAGTAATTTTACACGAAAATTTCATTAAAGTTCTTTTCTTCTACATCAATGAACAAAATTTGAGTATTTGTAAGGTAACAAATATAACTTGACAAACATTACAATTGAATTTTTTGCTGCAAACAGGATGTAGCTCCAGTTTGGGAGAATTTAGATTTACATGCACTATGTTAGTTATATGATGTAAAAAAAAATCTTTGTTCATCTAGTGCCAAAAAGATGTAGGTTCTATCTTGTTCTTGCGTTTCTTAAAGAATGGAGCTGTTTGTCACATTGAAATTTAGAATTTTCAGACGTTTTTTACGGCTTTCAGCAAATTTAATTAATTGGAGCTACCTCCTATTTTGCAGCAAAATCTTCGATTATTACACGTCTGTTTAAGACTGCCTAGCGTGAATTAGGAATTGTGATGCATATATACAAATTTACTGTAATTTGCGAATTTTAGTTTCTAATTATTACCAAATTTTTGCTGATAAATCGATAAATTACTTAACATAAATCATAAAAATTATATGTGATAATACTTTTTTTATTTTCTCTTGTATAGTGAATACAAAGTAGTATAATCATCAAAATATAATATTATAAAATAATATTTTGACGAATCTGAGGGTTTTCAAATCTAATGAAGTCAGAAATACGTATTTTTGAAATTTTTGTATTTTCAACGCATTTTTGTTTGTCTATTAACACGATTTGTCAAAAAATTTTGCGTTAAACACGTGCATTTTAATGTGTGGTCTTTAGGCCAGATTTATTCTAGTTAATTCAAATTTTAAAAGGAATCCATATAGGTGCGTTTTTCTAATTTTCGAATATAAGTGAACACGATAACCATGTAAAGCACGAAATTGTTAAAATTTAGTTAATATATTCACAATCTAAAGTATAAATATGAACCAAATTTTGAACCTAATCGGTGTTTGAGTTTACCGTCTATCGGTTGGTCCATTCGCATGCATGTAAATGAGAATTCAAGAGGGTGCAAGATAAAATATTTGCTTCAACTTAAGTTGATCACTTTTAATTTTAAAAAAATTAAAGCATT
>JAPMOQ010005464.1:1541512-1706154 GCA_026543055.1 Argiope trifasciata | reverse complement strand
CAGCTCCTTCCTAGTGTTGGGATTTTTTTTCCATCAGTGTATGTGTATGTGTATATATATATATATATATATATATATACACATACACATACACTGATGGAAAAAAAATCCCAACACTAGGAAGGAGCTGTGCTAGATAAACGAAATTTGGTAGGCATGTTTAAACATCTGAAAGATGACGTCGATTCTAATTTCTAGCTACGCGCGTAAGTGTGGCGCTAGTAGCGACACTATGAACATGCAAATGAGGTTTGCTTTAAATAAGCGTTGTAAGGTTCGTAATCGTTATTTACAGTTGAGATTTGACGTAGTGGGTTAATGTTAGTCAAGGATGCCACTGAGAAGACGAAGAAGTTATTATCAACAGCTCACTGAGTTTGATCGAGGTCGTGTTGTAGGACTACGAGAAGGTGGGTTTTCTTTCCGCGATATTACTGAAAGACTTGGCAAGAATGTTTCCACTGTGCATGAGTATTGGCGGCAGTGGTCAAGGGAAGGTACTGCCTCAAGAAGACCAGGTTCCGGGCGGCCACGTGGTACTACTGAGAGGGAAGACCGTCGTATTCGGCGTATGGCTGTGGCTAATCGTACTGCGTCTGCAGCTGACATTCGAGCTGCAGTTGGCATCACAGTGACACAACGAACTATTACAAATCGGTTACTTCAAGGACAGCTCCGAGCCAGACACCCTATACAGTGCATTCCACTGACTCCAAACCACTGCCGTTTGCGACGTGAGTGGTGTCAAGCTAGAGCTCATTGGAGGACGGAGTGGAGATCTGTTGTGTTTTTTGATGAAAGCCGGTTCTGCCTTGGTCGCAGTGATAGCCGTTTGTTGGTTAGAAGGAGGCCAGCTGAACGCCTGCTAGTGACCTGTATGCAGCCCAGACACACAGGGTCTACTCCTGGAGTTATGGTTTGGAGAGCAATTTCGTATGACAGCAGGAGCACTCTCGTGGTTATCCCACGCACCCTGACTGCAAATTTGTACGTCAGTCTAGTGATACAACCTGTTGTGCTGCCATTCATGAACAGCATTCAAGAGGGTGTTTTCCAACAGGATAACGCACGCCCTCATACCGCTGTTGTAACCCAACATGCTCTATAGAGTGTCGACATGTTGCCTTGGCCTGCTAGATCACCAGATCTTTCTCCAGTCGAGCACGTATGGGACATCATTGGACGACAACTCCAGCGTCATCTACAGCCAGCATTAACCGTCCCTGCATTGACCGCCCAAGTGCAACAGGCATGGAACTCCATCCCACAAACTGATATCCGATACCTGTACGACACAATGCATGCACGTTTGCATGTTTGCATTCAAAATTCTGGCGGTTACACCGGTTACTAATGTACCAACATTTTACATTTGAAATGCCTCTTCTCGCCAATGGCTCTACCTGTGATCTTGAAACTTTAATCAATTAAATATGTTATCTAGACAAATGTATTCCTAAAATTTCATTACTGTGCAATAATTTTTTCTTGGTGTTGGGATTTTTTTTCCATCAGTGTAATATAATTAAAAATTGAACGAAATTCTCTACTACTATTAAATTGGTGGAGTTAAAAAGATAATCTTTAAAATGTGCAAAACTCGTTTAACTTTTAACCTGTTAAAATTTCAAAAAAATTGCTCCAAGGTATATATGTGCCAAGTTTGTTAGCATCAAATGGTTTGGCCTGTAGAATACACACAGACACACAGTTTCATCTTTAATAGGTAACCAACCAACCACATTGTAAAAAGTTTCACTTTTTGTATTAAACGTTTTATATTTTAAAAGTGTTTCTCTCTCTTTCTTTCTTTTTACAATTTTTGTCCTTAAAAAGGTGCAGTAGTATAACATTGATTAAATTGTTTTTTTTTTAAACTAATGCATTCTTTTAAAGCTCATATTCGTAAGCTTTCTTCCGCTTAAGGTTCTTGAACCTGAGACCCCGCACTAGCAACTTTTAAAAAAAATCTGAGTATGCGTATATTTGTAATATTATCACATTAAAAGTTTTCTTTTATTCAACCAATTGAAAGGAATTGCTTTTGAATTCTCACTACACTTGCAGATAGCAAATGTAAGCAGCCTTAATCGAAATTGCCAAATTTTCGTTCACAAAAAGCTTCGAATTTTATCGCAAAACATAAAACATCGTGTGTCTGTATTCTTAAAATAGAATTTAAATGTAATCTAACTGAAAATAATTTTTATATTTTGATTTAGCAAAACGAAACTTGCATTCAATAATGATCGCATTCATTTTTTTAATGAAATCAAAATTTGTTATTGAATTTTACTTTTCAGAATCATACTAATATAAATGTTGCTATATTTATTTAAATTGTATCTAATTATCTCTATACTGGAAATTACTTTGCCATTATCAATTATCTTTGCATTTACTAACAAACTTTTACTCAATTAAAAAAAAATTTTGGAAAATTATTTGAGATCTAATACTAGTGAAAGAGGATTTATTTATAGATATTATTTCTGTCTGGTTTGAATTTGAAAAGAATTAGAAAAAAAAAAAACGGTTATATAACAACGACTTTCCTGTAAAACATATATTATAAACCTTATTCTAAATTGATATATCAGCAAGTTGTGTTTCATTAAGTTATGTTTTATAAACATTTTTGTGATTTGCTCTTTTACTAAACGATTATTTTTCTGACTTTATTTATTTTATTTCAGTTTCATATTGTGTATCTATCCAATTTTTTATCAAAAATATTAAGGAAACAATTATTTATAAGGTTGGGAGAAGTTTTGTAAATGGGAGAAAAATTAGTTAATGGAGATTTTTAAATGGGTATTGTTTGTAAATATATACATATATAAAATAACGCTGACCGTTTATTTATCTAAAGAAATGGAGCAATATTTAACAAAATTTGTTCATAAACTTTTTCTGTCTTTTCTTTCATTTAGGTCGGGGGCTAAAAATGTGATTTAAATTAAGTATATATATGCTTCCTATTATATATAAATTTGTATTCCAGGGAGATAATTTTCCTTATTCTTTTTCAGGAGCATCGGATCTCATCAGAAAATTATTGACGGTCAACCCGTCCAAAAGAGCCACCATTGTAGATATATGTGTAGATTACTGGGTGAACATTGGCTATGAGCATTCCTTGCTGCAGGTTGCAGAGGATATGGCCAACCTTACACCAGTCCGCTTAGACTTGCTTCTGGCTCTGGCACCTGAATCCACGGCACCACGGGAGGAGGAAGAAGATCAAAAAATGAAAGATGTCACTTTGACTAATAAGATACTGGATAAAGATATACCCGACGAAGAAGAGGAAGAAGAAGTGGAAGATTATAACGCTGATACTGCAGCCAGCAGTTTTGCTTTCATGAAAGGAAGTCGCGCTAGTCAGTTGAGTGTCAGTTCGCCGAACCTGCAAGAAGCCGTGGATGAGTATGAAGATGATAGTGAGAGCGAGTTCTTGCCTGCAGATATTGCTGCCTTGCAAACAGAATACGGATTTAGTATGGAAGACAGTTTACCGCGTGTTGCCAGTCTTGCTAAAATGAAAAAAAAGTGTAGATCATCTAGCAGTACTTATAAAGCTCTGATAAAAGATGAAACAGCTGCAAGTATTAATGAAAAAGTCAAAGATGAAGAGAAGATCTTGAATACTGATCAGATTAAGCTGGACGCAGAAAAGAACAATCTGCCAAAATCTGGAGACACAGGAGCTCAAAATTTGAAAGTTACTGAAGTTAAAAAGGCTGCGCAATCCTCGCCAAATGTTGTTACCCAAGAAGCTGATGATAAAAAACAGGAATCTAATACTGAAAATCAAAAGGGATTGGTGAGAAAGGATTCTTTGTCTACTTCCAAATCTGTTGAATCTGCATTTATAACTCAACGAAAAGAATCACTGACTTCTCCAGATGAAAAGGTAGAATCCAAAAAGTTCGTTCGGCCGCCAGGTAAAATCATCATCCCAAAAACCTTTGAAAGTCCCCAGACTACCCCATCTCCTAAAGCAGTTGCTCCCAAAAAATTGATCAAAAGTGAAAGCAAATCTGAACCCGAAGACAATCATCAAACGGAAGCTACTGTTACTTCTCCTGCTACAGATGCCTTGCAGAAAAAACAAAAGGAGGTTGATAATACTGAAAAACCTCCTGCCGAAGATGTTAACAAAAATGTAATTGGGACAGAACCAAAGATTGAAAATAAATCCATTGAAATCACGGAGGAAAAGAAAAATATTGCCAAAGGCATTCTTAAAAAGGGAATAGCAAAAGCTAAACTTGTGGAAAGAAGAATGTCAAAACAGAATTCTTTAGATTCGGAAGTATCATCTTCATGCTCAACTCCTGTATCAACTGGTGGTACCCCAGAACCTATGCCATCTTTTTATAAAGCTCCGAAACCCTATACAAAAGAAGAAGAAACGAATGTGATGAGCAAAGCTGAAATAAAACTAAGTTCGACTCAAAGTTCTAACAGTACATTGAAAAGTGAAGCTGTTGGAGGCTCTAAAGCACCTTTGTGGGATGCTGGACGACTTGAAGATAGGCAGTTACAGGATAGGAACTGTAATTGGAGTACCATTTCATCGACGATCGATTCAGAAATGAGTAATTGGAGAGAACAGATGGAAGAGAGTTTAAGAAGGTTATCGCCAGATGATGAACGTTCTTCAATCCAGTCGTACTCTTCCAAAGTTGATGATGATAAGCCTCTTGTCCCAATCGCTCGTAGCTACAAAAAATTTACCTTTACCAAAGATGGTGCTTGTATCACTGAAACTAAAAAAATCTACACAACTCCAGGAGCTGATGGTTCTTGGACAAAAGTTGAAAAAAAAACAAAAATTACCACTCGCCCAGGAAATGCCGAGGAATTTGAAAAATTTAGAGATTTGCATTTAAGGACAGATACTGCAAGTGTAGCAAGGTCCGACAGCCAGAGCTCCTCTGGTTCTAATGAGGTTTACGATGATATATTTGATAGCTGGACGGGTGATACAATGATGTGCAATATGCGCAAGATGAATAATATGTTCCAAAAGTTTTCTAGAGATCCTTTCATGAGAAGAGAGAGGAGAAGAAATCCATTCAGATTTTTCCGAAGAACCGAAAGTGAACGAAATGATAGAGATAAAAAGAAATATGAGCTTCGTAGCGGCAGATCATCGGAGAGAGAATCAGAGAATGAAGAAGACTATGACGTCCATTATGATGATAACAATGCTGTAGTTTATGGATCTCAAGGTCTATGGCAATTTCTAAGGTCTGCCAATAGAGGCTTCCCTAATCGGGTCACTATTCAGCATGAACCTGTCTCATATGGGCGTTCTATGAGTCAAGACCGTTCTGAAGCAAAATGTGATCCTTACTGGAAGAGATGTGGCTCGCGGGCGAGCAGCGGCTACAACACTGGAACTCGTTCTCAAAGTAGAGATAGAACCGAAAGTCCCAGGGAGAAAATGTTGAGATTTGTATTTGATTCTCCAAGAGAAAGTTTCACTAGAGAATCCAGTGTACTCGGGGCTTCTCCTACTAAACAGGAGAAGTGGTCTGTCAAGAGAAACCTTACACGTCACAATCCACGGCGTGATAGTGGAGTCGGAAGCGATGGTTACGAGTCAGAGTATTCAATCAGACAGAGTCCATCAGATGAAATGTCAAGGGCGGGAAGAGTGTCTTCCATGTCATCTGTATGCAGTGATAAACAAGGTGTAATCAGGAACTTCATGAGATCCTGGTCAAAGTCTCTGATGTCACCTCCTATGTCTCCAACATCCATGGGAAGTGCGAAGGAGCAGCTTGAGAACCTGCCTGAGGCCAGGAAACATAGAGTGGAACAGTGGCTGGACATGAATTCTGGAGATGTTGCTTTCGGCATGGATCATCCAAAACTTGGCTCAAGAAAATCAAGTGCTAGTCATGGCAGTAGCTCCCCTTCTTATGCCACCATGCGTCCTCGCGAGTACTTACAATACAATCGTTCCTCTAGTGATAAATTAGCTGACTGTGCGGACTTCTTTCCTTCTTTTGAGGACAATCCTCGTAGGAGAAGCCACAGTTTAAACAAGGACAGTTCTCATGGAGAGATGGGCAAAGTGCGGTTCAGGTCTATGGCCTACAGTCCAGTTTCTGAAGAGAGTTTTAAGGATACTCATTCTGCGTATCATAGTGATGGTTCACACTCCGGATCATCAGTCCATCGAATAAATTTTACCATCTCTGACGGCAGAATGTCTTCTAGTCACGGAGCTCCCCAGACAACTACAAGATACATTCGACAGTTCAGCAGTTCCAAAGATGGATCCATCTCTGTGGAATCGTCTTCACCAACTGGAGTGAGAGTTGAACAGATCTCGGGACGCTCCCCCACTCAACCAGTTGTTCAAATGAGGGTCTCTATCAGTCGTGGTAATCGTGAAAATCCCGTGATCTCCTCTCCCCCACATGCATCAAAAGGTCTCTGGGAACAACAGGATTCCTCTAGAAATCTGAGACCAGACATCACGGCAGACAGATCTCCATCTCCGGTGCCTGGGATCCGGCAGTTTTCCACAGAAGTACAACACTGCATTGGAGGAAATGTCGAAACGCCTCCTCAGATGTCCGTGCAGTGCGAAGTATCAAATTCTGACAAACAGGCCCCTCATGGCCCACAAACAGGTAAGAGCAGTCCCTATAAACTCCAGTTACCAGCAGAGAGTAGCATTTGGAACATGGCTGTCCCGCCGCCTTGCATGGACATCAATTCCGAGCTTACTAACATTAACAAGCATGATCATTCAGATTCGCATGTTGAACGTTACAGTTTGGTTTACACTGACTTGAACCATCGCCCAAAGAACCTACCCTCGTTTAAAAGTGAGTATGATCCAAGTCAGACACCCAACCATTCCCAGTCCCAGTCGATTTCTTCGAATGGTGCCAATACCCCAGACAGCTTAGAGGACTTGAGTGTGGATCATTTTCATGTTGTTCCAGATAGTTCGGTGAAGACGAAAAATGGAGAATCTTACGAGCCACCATCGAATTCCGTGAATGGACTTCGGGTAGAAGTGAAACCTCTTGGAGTGTTGTGGAGCACTTGCAGCTCTAAGGCAGAAGTTAAACAAACGGAAAATAAAAGTTATGTATCTTATAAGCAAATTCAGCATTCCGCACCGTCGAGTGTGCATTCCGATGAATCTGGTGGAACCGATAAGCAGAGAAAATGCCTGGAGAAAACCAGTGCTGAAATCGGAAGCATCTGGAATCAGAAGAACTCCTGCCATACGTTCGATTTGCTCAAAAACTTGCTATCTGATGATGGACTCGGAAGCTTTAGCTCCTCAAAGTGTGTCTTAAGTTCATCCCATTCCAATAGCAACCGAAATAATTATCCAGATCTCACCACCAATAATGAAAACACTTATGGACAGAATCCAGTTCTTAACGATAAGCGTATTGCTGTGATAGATAATATTGGACTAGAATATGGTGATAAATTTCACAAAATGCCTTCTCTTATGGACGATTTGCAGAGCCCCAAAGAAGTATTGCGTCAGGCTATGAAAATCTGCGAATCATTAAATAAGTGTAATTAATGTATAGTATAGCCTAATTACGATGATGGGAAATTCCAACAGTTAAATGAAAGTTCGATTTTTTTTAACTCCTTATTTGTGGTTTGTTTCAAAGTGAGCTATGGTGTTTTTTCCTAATAGCATGATTTTTGCTCTTTTAACATGATATGGACAAAGTAATTATATATTTCAAATTAAATGTTTGGATTTAGAGTCTGGAAATAAAATTTATGAATGTCTCTGTACAAATATAAATTTTCCTTGAAATGTTATTTTACGCATTGCTCACTTTTGAATACAACCGTAGGTATTTATTCGTAGGGTGGCTATCTTATTTATTTTGATCAGTATAATTGTGAATTAAATGTGAAACCTTCCGTTTTAAACTAAAACAAATTTTTTATAATATAGACTTGACTGTAAAGCATTTAAACTCTAGGAAAAGTTATAATTTCTTAGTAAACTGAAGAAGGGAAAAAAAATGAGCTGTGGATTGAAATATTTGTGATATTTTACTGAAGAAAATGGTATTTTCTTTTTGATTTAACAGGTATCTCTTTTTAAAAAATGTTTAGATATATTATTGGATATTTTAATTTTTGTAAATTTAAATGAATGGACTGATATTTCCACTTCTGAACTATTTCAAGCAAAATTTTAAAACTGATTTAAATATGCCACCTTATGCATGTTCGTTGATATTTATTTGTGAATAGAATAGGAAAAGGGGATACTTTAAAAAAAATACTAAAATTTTATTAATTTATTTAAAATTAACCCTGATCACCCGATAACACCTCTAAGCGCCGGAGTCAAACAGGGTAATATCGGGTGGTCAGGGCTCATAGGGTTAAAAATATGATGAAATAATAAGCTATATTTTAACAACTAAAATTAAATTTTTGAACGATGTATGTATATAAGTGTATAAAGAAAGAGAGAAAAAAGATAATGAAATTGTTATGTATGAATTTAAAAATAAGGGGTGAGCAATTTATTATATGGCTGTTGCACGCCTGTTTCAGAGAACAGTATTCTAGAAATGTATATTTTCACTGCAGTAAAAATATTTTTGCTAGGTAAACTTTTCGAAAGACGTGCTCAGTCTCAAATGCAGTTTTTAAATTTTTCAAAATAAACTACCGTTTATAGGCTAGATAGAAACTATGCAAAATGGTGTATATGCGAGAGGCTTCCTAACATGTCACCATTTATCATTGCTGTGATGTTGCTTACATTTACTAAGTTTATTGACTGCTGTTTGTTTTTTAATGACCTGTTTACGCAATATAAGTTGTAATATCGCTGTTATGTATTGTGTTTGAAAAATTCAATAAATGTTTGTTTTTTTGCTTGTGTGTTGCTTTGATTCTAGTTTGTGAATAACATTTTGCATGGTGTGGTACTAATGTAGACTAATTAAGGAAAAAATTTTCAGCTAAAAACAAATACTTTATTAATAATTTTTCTGTTTTAAATTTTTTTTATTCAGGAGGAAAGATAAAACCTTTCTCAACAAAACTTATTAATCTGATGACAACACATTACCATATGTTTCCAGGTAAATCTACAGGGCGAGTTCAAATGATGGACCCGATTTTCAAAAAATCCTATTTTCGGAAATACTGCACTTATTACAGTAAATGATGCATGAATTTAAAGAGAAATATACTAAGTTTTTTTTCTAGTAACAAATGTCCGACGTATGACTCTTTTGTTAAACAGCTTACGTCCAGTCTGTACAACTAGTTCATTCCAAACCTTTTGTAGCCTCACTCTTTCAAATGGTTCTGAATACTGCATAAATGCATTCTTTAAGCTCTGAAAGTGATTTTAGCATTGGTGGTTTGTAACCAATTTCTTTGATGTAATTCCCCATCCCCCAAAAAATCAAAACTTAAAAAACGCATTTGTGCAGTATTCAGAACCATTGACTGAGTAATGCTACAAAAGGTTTGGAACGAACTGGATTACAGATTGGACTTATGTCGTGTAACAAAGGAGTCATATATCAAACATTTGCAACTGAAAAAAAAATTTATATTTATCTTTAAATTCATGTATCCAGTATTGTAATATGTGCGGTTGTCTCAAAAATATGATTTTATCCATCATTATTTGTGTTTATCCTGTATATTAATCTATAACTAGCTGCCTTCGGAGAACAATTGTTCTCCCGTTATCTATAAATATTTAGCAAAATTAAAAAACTGTATCGATTTGACTATTTTTTGTTTCAAATGAAAGTTAATGACGTTTGGCTGCATCCGCAAAGCACCCCTTCCTTCCTATCCATCGTTTTCTATTTTTGAGGAAAATCTTTAAAACTATTTCGTTGTACATACTCTGAGGATGAAAGAATGACAGAATTTCTCATTCACAACCTCTGAACAAAATATCAATAATACCGATTTCTTTAATTTTTATTTTACATGAAACTTTCTAGCTCCTAGATGTGTAGCCATTGCTCTTAAATACGTCTTGACTCTTACATACATCATACGTTTGTGCCTTCCCTCTGCATTTCTTAGAATATATCGATCTCAGACAAAATTTCGACCTCTATAACTGAACTGGTTTGTTGTTTACAAACATATCTAACCAATCAAATTGCTCTATCATAATTATGCAATTGTAATTTTACATAATACTTTTTGCTTTGATTAATGTATTTCCTCAAAATTGATTGATATAACGATATAATGCAATTAATATGGTCGCTGAAGGCAGGAGGTATTAATAAGAATAATTTAGTCATGTAAGTCAGTGAGAAAATCAATAAGATAGGAAAATCTGTCTCCTTTTTTCCTGTTAAAAGATGTTGGCGCCAATAAGTCAGCAGACGCTTCGCCAACTAATTTTGCAGCGCCATGAAGTGGCCAGATGAGGTCCTTAAGTGGGGGAGGTCCCTGAGCTGTGGGAGTGTGGAGAATAAAACTGTGTCGGTACAGTCCAAGAGTTTGTGTTTCATTTTTATGTAATTGAGTTTTCAAAAAACTGAGCTATCATGGGCCAAAACGGAGTACGTTCAGTGAAGAGGAAGTTTTGAAAATATTCTTTAAAAGGAAAGATGTAGGAAGACGAGTAAAGAGTGATAATTTACCTTGGAGATACCTACCTAAGCTAAATAAGAAAAAAATGATGAAATTAGGACCAGTGCTTGAAGTTAGAAACTAATCTTTTGGTTTTCATTTTTTCCTCTTTTGTATCACTTTTTTTTTTCGATAATTCCTATGTATTGTTAATGTAGGAATTATCCTCATTAACAATCATTTCTTTTTTAAAATGCCTCCAAAATCTCTATTAAGAAGCAAGTCCACCTTCACCCATAATAAGAAATATTTATTTTTCTCTAATTTCTTTTATCCATGACAAATGGGCCTTGATAAGAGTTGGGCTGAAATTTAGATCCTTGAATATAAAATACAAACTATGTTAATTTTAATCAGCTTAGGTAAATATAAAATTAAGTCAATAAATAGACAACATAGAAAATTTCTTAGGAGGCTCTTCGAAACCTCTAGGATTTTTTTACTGTATTTTTATACAAATTTGATTAAGGGTTTTACATAGAATTACTACAAATCAAAGTATCATTTAAATTTTGGAACTTTATTTCAGCAGCATCTCTGACTCATTACCTTTGACAAGTTACATAGTTTTGTAATTCTACTTAATTATGTTGCTTTACAATTTAGAAATTGACCTGTCCAATAATTGAATAATGTTTAAATTGCATTAAATTATTTTTAAAATTGAAATTTTTTATATGCGAGATTCTGAATTCCACTTTCTTAAAAATGCTCTGAAATTATATGTTTGTTATTTCAATTCGTCAAAAACTGCATTTTAAAAATTGTTTATATACACATTAAAATATAAATTAATACAAAAAATATCTAGTTTCAGAAATTTTGACGGGATAAGAGCGAATATATTGCCTAAGGGTTCAAAGGGAACTTGATCCATCCTTTAATATATAGATTACAAATTTTCATAACAGTACGAGTCGTGTCGGGATAACCGAAAAAGGGACTTCAATCTGTTGATTAACTATTACAGTCGAATTTTCAAAACAGTACGAGACTTGTCAGAACAACCGAAAAAAAGACTTCTCTGTTGATTTATGTCGAATTCGTGAAGGATGCTGATGCAACCAGATGTCGAGTTGTTCAGACGAAAGTCAAGTTTCATCTTTGTAATAACCTCCTTTAATTTGTTTTCTGTTAAGAGCCACATACTAGTACTAGGGCCTGACCAACATCAAAATATAAAAGACCTCTACACTAATTTTCAATGTTACAAATAAGTTGCTTTTCTGTCCTTGTTCCCATCGGCTGTCTCTAGGCAGCGTATCAACATTGGTTTTGGGAAACCAACTGCTTGAAAACTCCAACAATAAATGACTAAAAAATCAATTCCATTTAGGATATATTGACTCCAGTTTTCTCTAGATGGCCTTGTCTTGGGATTTTGTGAGGATCGTGATGACCAAGCAATAATAAATCCAGATGAGGTTTTAGAATTTAATGGATGACAATGAAAAGTTAATGATGAACAAATGATGGTGACTAATTTACAGGATGGAATGAGTAATCAAGTTCGTCTTTTAGAAATACGTCGCCATTTTGTCTTCGACTTTTCACAGACGTTTTCGTCTATTTTAACTCGTCGTCATCATCTTACGTCGTCCAGGCATAAACTGTACTTTGCTCACGTTTTCTCCGCCAGAGGGCTGCTTAGTAGCGGGAAGTGAGGTCACAGGCGTCGCTGAATGTCGGGAATTGATATACCTGGCACCACATATTTATTCAAAGACAGGAGAAATTAAATATAAACTAGAAGAATTATAAAATTAATTTTATTAGAGCATAATGTTAATTATTTGTCGATGGCCTTCCGCTCCCTCCAACAGAGACGCAAGGATTTCCTACCATTCCATTATGTCTGTGTCTCAATTCAAATCGAGTGTAGAATCTTTTGATAACTATCCCAGAAGTAGAAACTGTCCTTTACCAGCATCTCAATATTTATCTTAAAATGTCATCTTTTTGTCTCTTATATGAAACATAGAAAGAGATAATAATCGTCGCTGAATTTCAGACCTTCCTGAAATTGGCAAACATATTTTTTGAGTTAAACATATTAACTCAAAAATACTTTCAATGGTACAGATGAAATTTGGTATGCAATTCCTCATTAAATTTGTTGCATATTATCGGATTTTGAACGAAATCCATTTGTAAGTAATTTTTCTGACAACATTATTTCTACATAATAGAATGAGCTTCATGTACAAAATTTAGTACATTGTTTTAAAATCTATTTCAAATTTAGAACCTAATTCGTCTGCTGTTTGATCCTCTGTCGTTAACGACTTACGTAAATAAAGTTTAATATGTGATTTTTTAAATAAAATTTTTAAAAGTGGGGGACAAATTTTGATTCAATCGATTTAAAAAACAAAGCACCTGTTTTCTTTATTAGCTGAAAATAAAAATCGGAACAATTTTTGCATTCTCATATTTCTTGAATGTCTACAATTCTTATGTGCAGAGGAGGCATAATACCTTTCAGAATTTTTTTTAAATAATGATTCAATATTTCTGAAAATTTATTCTACGTTCATTAATTTCATACTACATAAAAGAACAAAATGACAAATATTGTAAAAACATTGGAAACAAAATATATTTTGGCATCTTACACAATTGATAAATGATAATTGTTCGTAACAGCAACATACGACAACAAACATTATTTAAAAAAAAAACAAAATTATTATTTATTTCAATCGAAAGTATTTTTCTTCTTATTCAATGGATTATCCGCTTCTATAATTAGGAAATTATCCACCTTTCTAACAGCCACCTCCGAACGTCTGTAACACCTTACTTATAATAATTTATTTTAGCTTATGTATAAATTGTTTTATCGGAATTGACAGGCTATTCAGCCTTATTATTTTAATAAAAAGAAAGTATATTGTTAATCTATATATACAAGGTGTCCCAAAAAGATTGAAACGCGCTTTAATTCTTTAACCGTTAGAGATAAGTAGGTAATGTAATTTGAAAAAATGTTCAAAATAAGATAGGAAAGAAGATTACATTAAGAAAAAAAATCCACCTATGAATTTTAAAAAGTTACACTTTTTAAATTTTTATATAACCCCTCTATGCAAATTTGGTCAATTAGAAAGTTTTTCCTTTCCATCCCAGAAGACCATTAAAAAAAACTGCATAACTGTATCCTTAAAATTGAGTGAGTTATGCGTAATTGAAAATTGTATGCTGTTTTTAGTGACCATATACCAAAATGGAAATGTAAATTTGCAACAATTTATAGACACATAAATTTTTTTATATTATTTACAAAACACATTTTTGCGTATTTACGGTAGATTCACGATGCAGTTACAGAATTGTCTTTTGTTTTAATCTTATCAGGGACAAATAATTTTATGCCATGTATTCTAAATTTACATTAGAAATTTTATAAGATTTCGTTGAAAATCAATAAAAGCCATTTGACAGATTTTTATAGCAAAATTTATGAAAAAGAAAAATACTGTTAAATTAGTCTGGTAGAATTTTAATTCTTTTCAAATTCATCACATTTATGTCAAACCGATATTCTAACAAATTAACTGCCAGACGATTTTTGCCTTTCATTTAACTGGAATTTAGCCGCTTCTAATACGTGTATATTAAAGTTTTTTTTATTTATTTTTAAGTTACATATAGAAATGTAACTGACTGTAACTGACCTTAAACAAAAGATAATTAATGCATGCAATAATATTGCAGGAGAACTCCAAAATATTTACAGGAGCATTATTAGAAGAGCCCATGTATTGGTGTTGATGGAAAACATTTTGATAATGCTTTATGATTCGTGTGTTTTTAAATGTATTTTCGTTTTATTTATTATTATTTTTTTATGTTACACTTCTTACAATCTTATGTTGTCAAAACTGTTTAACTCGATCAATAAGGACTCTATTTAAATGCCATTTTGGATTTCTTTTACACTTATTATCTTTTTTTGATCGAAGAATTTCTATTATCAATTTGGATATGGTCCCTATTTTCACCGACGAAAAAGTCTTTCAAGTGGTATGGAAAAGTGACAAGTCAATTTTTTTTCTGTGTTATTATTTAAAAAGTTTTAAAGATACAGTTATGCAGTTTTTTTAATGGTCTTCTGGGATGGAAAGGAAAAACTTTCTAATTGACCAAATTTGCATAGTGGGGTTGTATAAAAATTTACAAAGTGTAACTTTTTAAAATTCATAGGTGGATTTTTTTTCTTAATGTAATCTTCTCTCCTATCTTATTTTGAACATTTTTTCAAATTACATCACCTACTTATCCCTAACGGTTAAAGAATTAAAGCGCGTTTCAGTCTTTTTGGGACACCCTGTATATAATATGCTAACGTACATGGCATAGAAATCAGTCTTGCTGTTTATTGTCGAAGGGCAAAAGTGAAATGTAAACAATGTCCATCATACGAGCTTTTCAGATTACGTCATTGAACACTTTTATAAACACACTTAATTCAACACTTTGACTAATTAATAGGACAACAAAATATAATTTTAAAAGCTTGGAAAAGGGTTCATAGTGTTATCGGCGACTCCATTAAGTCAGAGGAAATAAGCGTAAATGAAATCACGATTCTGAGGCCATATTTAAAGTTTAATGCAGCTAAATTAGGCTTAACTGTCACCAGACAAATATGTTCTTGATATTGTTAAAGCACAAAATCTATTATTTTATATAATATGATAAATTATTTCATAAAATAACTAAAAAATCATAGTCAGTTGTTTCATGAAATAACAAAAAAATGAATTATGCACTTTAACAACATATACTTATTTTAATTTATCCAAGTAATAATTTGTTGTATAATGATTCCTTTCGATTCTTACTTTTCAATCATATTAAATGAAGAGGTGACATTTTAATAAATGTTTTCGGTACTAATAGTTTACCAAAAAAGTCAATATTGTGAGTGAACAAGCTGGTCGCTAATGGCTGCTATAATACCAAATCTCAAACTGAACTTAATTTCTCAGCCCATACCCTTAATTTGTTCAACTGTAATTATTGCTGTTAGAGAAAGAATTTATTTAAATTGAAATTTATCGAAACATATCTGCGATAAAAATGTGTAATTTGAATGAGATCTTTTACAAAAACTTAAATCGATGAATTAATGAATGTTTTTGCGAAATTTTTTTGAACAGAATTGTTTACACTGGATTGAAATAAAATCGTACATATATTAAATAAAAAAATTTCGAATACGTTATCTTAATTCTCCGTATGATATGCAAGGTGGCGTAAATTCTGATATTAATTTCATTTCTATAATACCACTAGAAATCCTTTATATATCTGAATTTTAAAAATTTTATATATATATATATACTTACTACTGGGTTACCATCCGGTTGCCTGACTCTTTTGATAAAATTATTTCGGAGCACTCATGGTAATTGTTGTTTAGACATAATATTTGATAGGTCATATAGCTAAAACTTTGTAAAAGAACCTAATTATCTAGCGGTATCTCATAGGTTATGCATCGCGATAATGCAACCTCTCACATCTTTATTATAACTGAATTGTTTTTAAAAAATTAACAAATATGGTCCCAAAAACTTCATATTCGTCTTATTTCTACAGTTAAAATTGCTTCTTTAAAGTTTTGAGTTGCAACAGAAAATTTTTCAGAATCCTGTAGGGATTTCACAAAAACCACTTTAAGGCATGTTTTGATGATTGGAGAAACTGTTGACAAAAGTAAAGTGCTGTCGGGACAGATGTCTTTGAAAAAGATTTAATAAATATATATTAATGAGTTGACATCTTTCGTTTTATATTAACACTAGTCGCTTTCAGCGACTTGACTAGTTCGGCAGGGATACTTCAATTTAATCGTTTCGATTAACTTCAAGCCAATGATTGCATCAAATTGTTTGACATTAAAGCCTCATTATTTTAGCCGGCTTGCAAATCCTCAGTTTATTAGGAACATGAACCTTTCTAATGAAGTCCAGAACCAGGTAATATTGCGCTTTTGAAAATGTAAATGTACGGTCAATCCATTTTATAAATTTCGCTGCATTGTAATTTCACTTTTTTATCAGTGTCGGATACTGCAAAAAAGAAAATCTTTATTCTTTAATTTTTGATAGTGGAGGAAAATTACGTGATCAGGTTCTTGATGAAACAACGAAAACGGTTTGAACTTCAGGACAGCTACGAATAATCGCTCGTTGGAAATAAGGAATAACGTATATAAAATTCCAAAATTTAGGAAAAAATTTTCCTCAGTATTAAATTGACATTATTAAGAAGGCGATTTTTTAAATTTTGGAACGGTGTAAAATTATCTTTGTGCAATAATTTGGAAACTATCATAGGAAAACTCCAAAATTCAGCTTAATTTTTAATTAATTAACATTTGTAAAAAATTACTTCTAGCTTCACACCCTTCCTTCAAAGGTATATGGGCCAAATTTGATGCTGCAGCCCAAACAATTTGGTGTGCAAAGCTCTAACATACACACGTATATAGATACACACAGACACATTCATATTAACCATTTTTTAAAAAAAATTAAAATTTTCATCAAACCTAGTTGGGTTTGTATCGTGTACCTGTTTGCTACAAATGTTCACAAAAAACATTTAAGGCACGTTTTGATGATTAGAAAAACCGTTGACAAAAATAAACTGCTATCGGAGTAGATTTCTTAAAAAAATATTTATTAAATATTGACTAATTAATTGACATCGTTTTGACCAACATTACGCATACTTTTTGGTCACAATAATTGACTATCAAAAATGCCAGGAATAAATGATTTTATTTTTTAAATCACAATTCTTTTTAAATTAAGATGATGCTTTTACAGAAATAATGGCTACAATTATCTTGACTACAGATAATTGATGTGGTAAACTTCACCTGCCTATAGAACACCATGAATTCAAGTTTTAGTTATGTTGCGTAATTTCATCAACATGTTCATTTATCGTTCCTTGTTAAAATAACATCTCTGGGGAACTTCACCAAAATGAGGTACGCTTCAAATTCAAATGATATTTGACAGGGAAGAATGATATTTCCTGTGGAACAAAGCATTTCCGCATTTGTATCGCAAAGCTGAGATTTACATTGATGATGTACTAGATAACATGTGTTTAAAATAAAGAAACAGCATTGAATCCCCTCTTGAACCACATACATAGTCGTCGAGTCTCACTCCAATGTACTTCTCTTTCTGAAAATATATGAAACACTATATTCATAGCTCAATCTAGTCAGATACAATCATCGAACTGAAAGCATCAGTTGAAAGAAAAGGCCTCTCATTGTCAAATTTGCTTATTATCATTTGTAACTATATCAGCTGGTCTATCAACAATGTCTTAACTATAACTATTAATAAATCGTCCGGCCCAACAACTACATTCTATATTTGTAAAATTCTACGTTTATATTAATAACTCCGATATTAATGGCATTCCCAAAATAAAAGTATGATGACCCCTGATAAATGAAATAATAGAATATTGTCGAATTGTATCCATTTCAATGACAATGCATATCTCTTTTGGCAAGGATTTTATTCTGGCCAGTGATTGCTATTAAGAATACATTGCCGTTTCTATTAGAATGCTGACGATTCTAAGATTTCAGTTACCACTGACATAACGACAGAAGGGATAGTTCTTTTGCAGTATTAATTTGAAATATGAGATTTTAATGTATATTATTAATTTTCCATTTAGTAATTCAAACTATATAGACATTTTTAGAATACCCTATCCTATATATACATTATTTACATACTCAAGATCCATGCAAGATCATCACTAACCGATTAATCGTTGATTTCCTTCTTCTTTATCAACTCTTTGTCTGTCCACACTGCAATCGGCTTCAGTTCTTGTCTGACTTCTTTTGAAATTTGCCCTGTGATCGTCCTCTCATTTTTTTTCAATCAAACCTCTAACGTTACTTCATTTTTCAACACATATTTGTCCCGCAAATATTTAGGATCACTTTTTTCTATTCTCTAACAGCGAGGTCATACAAAATAGCAATATTAGTCATCCAGGGTGATCAAAGTTATATAATTATTCTCTATAGTTTTACTTTCTTGCACATGCAGCATAACGAAAGTATAGTAATGGTTAATTTATGCAAATTCGAGATTTTGAAGAATCTCCACCTTTTACAACTCCTTGAATTCGAAAAACTCATGTTTGGAAAATGACCATCTATCAGTGACAAAGATAACTAAAAGAAGCTTTCAGTAGTAATAATGAAATTCAGTTTATAATCTTTACACCAAATTTGAAGATTTCTTTAAAAATTCGAGTAAAATCTGTTAAGAGGAAATCCATGTGTTCGAATATAAGTTAACACGATAACTGCAAAATGAAGAGAGCTAAATAGATGATTCAGTGCACAGAGTTAACACTTATACTGTAGATACATGTCGAATTTTCAACTAAAATAAATAAAAGGTTGACTTTCAGTCTATCTGCACTTTCAGAAACATGTAAATACGATTGCTCAAAAACAATATTTCAATAGAAATTAAATTCTGGATTTTGTGACAACATGGGTAATCTGATTTTTGGGTACTAATAACTACATGCCAGGAGTTAATCGCCAAAAAACTCACCAAGACAGACACGATAGGTACCATTGAAAATACTAAATTCAAGCCAAAATTTAATGTAACTCTTGTACGTCAGAGCTATGCAAGGCATTCTGTAGCATGACAAGTTTATTTCAGAATATGCGAGAAAGTTTTGGAACTATCACTTTCTAAGTTTTCTAACACACGATTGAGAGGAGGCGGGGTGGAAATCATTTCAAATTATAATTTAACTAAAAAATTATTTTCAGATTTATATTAAATCTGATTATAATCTACAATCATTCCATTATTTATTTTCAAAATTTTTATTTTCTTTGTATTGAGTGGAACTTTTTCTTGGCGAATAATAATTTTTTTTTCTTTTTCAGGTAAACGATGAAGTGAGAAGTAATATGTATAACGATGCTCTATGCGATTATTATTCTTTTATAATTTCTTCTCTGTCTGATAAAATGCTATTTTTGTTTTATTCTTGTGACGTCTGATTGCTTTGACTTCAGTTAACTATGAAATTTGCATTTAAATCAGTATAGCTTGGTTTTCAATTGTGTAAATGTAAAAAATAAAAAGAATAAATGAAATGTGTATAAACAGAGTCTGGATTTTATTTGTGCTTTATTTTTCCTTTTGATATATTTAAAAAATATGCTGCAATTTTCATGGAATTTTCCTTCAAACTATATTATTAAGAGTGAAAATAAATTTGTCACAATTAAGTTGCAGAAAGCCAACCACCATTTTATAGATTTCGAGTCTATTATTAAAGATTTTCTCCAAGTCTAATCGACTTAACGTGTGAATTCTAACAAAATTCGTTACACAGACACATTTATAATGTAATAATTTTTGAAAAATAAAGCATTGCGAGTATTGTCCATAATGATGTGCAAATAAGTTGCAAAATAAGTGTTTTTAAACTAATCCCCTATTGCATAATTATAGCACGTTTTAGACTTTCAATATTTCCAATTTTTTTAACTAAAATATACCAAATATAACACAATTTATATTATATGAAATGCAAATATAACACCACATGCAATGAACGGTAGCATCAACTATGACATAAAACAGTATCTAAAGTTTATACGTTATTGACCAATAAAACCACATATAGATTAAAAAATATAATTCTCAAAACAGAAAAACCATTCTCTAGTACAAGCTATTAAACCGATTTTACAAAAAAAAATTATATCATTTAGCAGTTTGTTTATATGCCTCATCAATGTTTGCCTATCCCTCTCATTTATAAAAAAATTTGAGAGATATCAAAAAATAACATCTTGCTACACCCTCTAGATTCAAGCACTGGATAGATATTAGCTGTTTATCTGGGAGAATAGAAAGCTAAATCAAAATTTTCCACGTTTAGTGTGCAAATAAAATTGAGAATAGTATTTCCAGTTGCTATCATAAGATATAGTTCATTAAAAATGGTTGGTATAGCTAAATTAATTTTCTTAATAGAGTGGGCAATCAGCTAGTCGCTGAAGATGGTTATTCTCTTTACTTAAAATGACTGGAAAAATTAAAAGACCAATCTCTCTGTCTTAATCTTTTATTCTGCTTCTATAAGTTTTTTTTTATAAAATCAGTTTGTCTATCAATAGAATATCAATGATTACCAGCCCCATTTCTGAGTTAAATATCAAAAATACTTTTAAATTATACATTTTCCATTGTGAAAATTTTGGTTGAATCCTGGCCACAATTTCAGTACCAATTTAGCCAGTTTTAATTTCATATCAATATTCTTAAATTCTACATACTTCATCCAGCTTTGCGTTTCACCATACTCCATTTTCGAGAGATAACTCAAAAGCACTAATCCACTATACATACTTACAAAGAAAAGGAAGAAAAAGACTGACAAAATCCCCCCTCTCCAGATTTCTACTTGTAAGGATTTAGACAATTTTCATTTTGTATGAAAATACATGGTAATCAAAAATCATCAGTAGTGGCTTGTATTTAATTATCCTTTATGTGCCATATACCCCAAAATATGAGAGATTGCTTTCTCCCCTGAATTTCCATGGACTATAAGGATTATTATTTTACTAACACAAGAGTCATGGTGTTGACTATGCTGAACCGTGAACTACTAGTAAAAAATAAAAAAGAGAGGATAAAATGAATTAATTTTCAAAGTTTTATGCAAGCATGGTTACTTTTTGATACGATCACCTTGATTTGTCAGGCATGTGTCAAATCATTGTATCAGATTTTTGGTCCTCTTTTTGAAGAACATTGCCCTTGAATACAATGTGAGATGGGTATTCTTCTAAAGTTCCTCGTTTATCTGGAAGTTTTGATTTGCTAGACAATTCTTCAATTCAAAGAAGATATGAAAAATCGCTCTGCTTTAAATTGTGCTTTAGATAAAATGGAACGAGAATACAATTTTGTTGCAAAAAAATATCTTGTCGAACAAGTGGATCAAGTTTTTCGAAAGAAACAGAAAATGTTCAAAAACAAGCTACTAGCTGGTCAATCAGCATACAAAAATAATTTTGGAGAATGAATGCTAAGACATTCTTGATCAATATTCTTTTTCTTTCAAGAAAACTTAATGAGATTCCAGACGAGCGAGAAATTTCAAAGAAATGTTAAGAACCAAGACATATGCTTTGAATTAGAAATCTGGATCATTTTGGGTAACCAAGTATCGGTTAATGAGAGTTCGATTAACTGGCATTTACTATAAATAATAGATAAATTCTAAATATTTAAACCGATTCAACCGACGGAATAAAAGATAATATCAGTTTCTTAAAGTAAAGTATTGATGCAAATTTTTTATTTTATCTTTCAGCATACATTCAAGGGAATTATTCTAAATTTTGGAAATGGCTTGTGCGTAAACATTACAATTGTTGAAACCGAGTTCATTCTCTCTCCTTTGAAAATTTTGATTCTTTGATATGTAGTCAAATCATCATAGAAAAACTAATTCAATGAATAAAAATCATTTGGAAGCTTAAAATATCTTAGATGTACGTTATTATACGAATTGAAATAAATAGAGTTATAAGTCAAAGCATTTTTTTTCACCCCCGTCATTATCATTGACTTGGCAAGTATGCACGTAGTCCTTTATTTTTTTTTTATCTAGTTATTAAAGTTGTTTTTTAAAATGACGTAAGCACTCCAAGCGTGATGACTTTTATGGTGCTTTTATATATTAGAGCTTAGTTCATGGCCCAGCTAATCGAAGTTTCGACATTTCAGCATCTGCTAGGGGGCTCCACCCCCTGCTCGCTTATGCTTACCAACCCCCCAGGAACTACTAATGCTGTTCTTTTCAGATCGAATCATGAACCAACTCGCTTCGCTCGTTCCCCGTCTACTAAACTACTTTAGTCTAGCAACAGATATATTCAGATTTAATTTATTCCAAAATATGACAAAGCAATGACAGAAATAAAAAGATGTAAAGCAAAAAGTGCATTCACAGAAATCACCAGCTTGAAAGTTTTTTTGTAAACACAAATAACCTTTCATTTAAATAACTATATACACTCACCAAAGAATCAAATTTTTAAAAATCCTCACGGCAACATTTCGTGTATCTGCCTCTTGAATTTACCTCTTTTTCCAAGAAACGTGCCTGGCAAAAAGAACAAAGTCCCGACATAGTCCCACAACTATACTCCTCAGTACACTTAAATGTCTACCCCTATCTCGTTCATTACGATTGGATCTTCTTATGATCGATTCTTGAACATTTTCATTCGACCTGTCTTCTCTTTTTTCGATGATTTCCTTTTAAAATCGATACAGTACAACTTAAACTCGTCGTATAAAATTTCGTATTTTTTTTTACAGTTAATTTTTTTAAAAAAATTTCAAACCGTTGTAAAACTAGCTTTTGCTTGAAATCTTATCAAACCACTTGATTGATGTTCCCGGGCGAATTCGAAGTGTTGCCACACGACATTAACAAATTTTGCCTGATTTTGCATCCACTTAAGTGTTTTATACATAGAGATCGGAGTATTTCCTAATTTTGGTTAGAATACGAGGATTTTTTATTGCTTTCGAGAAAATTATGCAACACTTTTCTGTTTGGCATCTTAAAATTCGTTTGCATGTTAATGGGAGATGCACACGATCACTTATAACACATTAAAGTTAACACATGTTCTATAATATGCAATTTATTATGCAAAACTTTCTTTGGGGGGGGGATAACAAATTTTTGATTTATTTTCCTTCAATATTTCACAAAAGTAGCTAACTTGAAATATGAAACTTGTTTATTCTTCCTCGAATAATAATAAAAAAATCATAATAATTATATGTAAAAAAATCTATTAAATTTTTGGTAAGTCTTCAAACTTTAGGCTTTTCAGTGTCAGAGGAAACCATTTTTGTAATTTTGTTTATCTTCTGCTCATATTAATTTAAAAACGCAAATAATCTGACTGGACGAAATTTAATATATGTTTTTTATATCAAAATTACAGACTTCTATCAATTTCTTGGTGAAAACCGATCAATGGATTTTTTTCATCTGTCCATGTATTTTAACATGATACTTCAAAAACAAAAGTAGCTAGATAAAGGAAATGTGGCATATTATTTTATCACTAAAATTGATAATTGTTTTAATTCAACTTCGATTTCAAATTTTTACCGAATCTGTCAATTTAGATAATATCTATTTGTAATCCTATCGATTTGTAGTATTACTTATCCTATCTATCTATTTGTAAGTATGAGAACTTAAAAATCCTATTTATTTGTATGCCATATATATTTGTAAGCATGAGAACTTAAAAATGTAGTGAAATAAAATGGAGGAATGTTAGTTCATGATCTTTACATCTGAATTATAAATAAGTGTTAAATTGTTAGCCAAATTCATCAATCCATCTATAACTGCATATTTATTTGCATATGAACACTGTAATGTTATGAGCTATGAATATAAAATTTGGTGTATGGTTTGATACTGCAATCGAAGATGAACGCTAATGGTAAAAGAAAAGAGACCCAAATTGTATATTGCTTTCTTTAATACACTTTCAAGTCGAGCATTTTCTCAGATTTGTCTAAAAATGATAAGCTATTTTGATGCATGGTTTCTAAAAAAAACTTGCGTCGTATGAGACAACTAGAGTTATTTTGTGAGACAATGCTGAAGGAGATGAGATGTGCTCGGAATAGAACCTGGGACCTTCGAATTTGAAAGCCAGTAACATACCACTGGACAAAAGCATACTCATGTCCTGTAGATGTTATCTGTCTTATTAAGATATCTCCACAATACCATTCCGAAATAAATTTAAGAATCTACGAATTTCAAAGTTTTTAAAATTATTCCCATCTTCTTATTCATTTTAGTTTTCATTTGAAGAGGTCACAAAGAGAAAGTTAGGAACAAGAATTGGTCCGTGATTTTCTCGACGACTGAAAAGCAAATAGTTGGAATGCTGGTAATGATCAAAACTTCTTGAACTTTTCTGAATCTCAGAAGTAGAAGCCACCCTTGTCTACTAAGTGTACATAACCAATGAATTTTGCTTTTCAAGTTTTTCAGATTATCTTTCAACTTTTAGGACAAACTTATAATAAAATGCCAAAATGGTTCGAAAAAGGACACTAAATTTATGCTCGCTATTTCAGTCGCAAAAAAGTAACTGGTCGTTTACAGCAAAAATCAGGTGATATCCGATCCTGAAAATATTACACAAAATCTTCAATTAAGACGAAGAAGGTTTTAAAACAACTAAGCGAGTTTCTTTATAAAATTGTTGTCTGAAAAAGTACGAAAAATATTCTAAAAAATAGAAATTTTTACCGAAAGATAAGAAAAACTTAATTGCTGATAAAGAATAAAATATTTTTTAAAAGGTTATGTTAGGAGAGATTAATTTAGAATTTGAATCCTATACTTCTGATATCTGTTAAGGCTCGATGTTTCGTTCTTAGTAGGAAGGAAACTTTCACTTACCCTCATTATAGCTTTAAATGTTAAGAGCTCTATTCAGCCACAAATGACACTAAAACCAAAAACCGAGCTCCTGTATGCTTCTTTAAGTTCGGTTGTTGGAATTTTTTGAATTACCAGAAAACTGATAAGATACCTCTAAACAAATTGAAAATTTCTTTAAAGAGCTTTGATATTAATTTAGACTTCTGAAACTCTTAATCTATCCAATCCAAATCAGAGTATTTATATATATACATATATGTATTATTTATCTGTAGATGAGGAGGTCTTCATAGATAATTGGTTCAAAGAACTTCGGAAATTCGTTGCCGAGAATATCTTTGATTAAAAAATGTAGTTGAAGTCTCAATTTTAAACACAGAGACACTTCACATGTCTATTTCTTGCCTTTTGTATATTTACAAGCCAATATTGTGCAATCGCCAACATCGGCAGATTCTTCTATATTCAAAATATAATTCAGAAAGTTTTTTTTTATTCTTTCAAAACATACCTTAAAATCAATAAATATCAAGCGTTATTTGTATTTCAGGAAAAAAAAATAAACACCTAAAATCAAAATTGATTATAGATGAATTCATGCTCCTCGCAAGATTTTTCCAAATTTAAACTATAGCATTCTCGAAAAATAAAGCATTAGTTCTTCAATAATAGCCTATATATTATCAATTATTCAATAAAATTTCATTTTTATAAACTAAAGTTGAATTTGTCCTTCACTTCTTTCTTAACGACGATGTCAAATATTTTAAACTTTTTGCCACCGAAAGTATGTATCTTGCTTTCAGTCACAGCTTCGATCTTCGCACTTGATGAAGAAACATGCTCTTTCTGTATCTACCGTTCGCGCTAAAAAAATAAATTGTTAGACAGAAGGCACACATCAGTGGTTCGCGGATTCTGTTAAGTTTAGTATTATTGAATTTTTGCATATATTTTATTTTATGTATTTGTTTCTTACCGGCTATATTACAATAAACGGTAAAAACATTCTTTAACATTTCAATTATAATTAATAACATTTTTAAAGAGAACTTTTTATGAAAATATTAATATATGAAGAGGAATGACTTTCCTCCAACTTTTCTGACGGTAAGAATTGTAATTAGATTAACTATTTGATATTTTTAGAAAGATCATGCATGCATGTTTATAAAATGCACTTTTTGTTTTTTTTCGAACTTAATTGTTGCTTTTATTATATTTGTTTACTTTACCTGATGCATACTTAATATTTATTTTATAAGAATTTTTTCCGGCAGTAAAATTGCTTTCTTTATTGAACTGTTTATTGTTTGTTTACTTACGTTTTTTGAAAGGTATATTAGTGTTTGATTTTTTTTAATGCCAAAATCGTTATAATGTAAATAATAGACCTTTTTATGCTGATATATTGTACAGTTAAGATAAAGAAATTTAATATTAAATGTAATACATTCGGAAAAATTATTTCAATATTTTGTGGAATTAATTTTTTTTTTTTGTCTCGGGACAAAATTATGGCTTTGTTTTGATCATTATTGTAATTTATTTCAGTTTAGTGTGTATGTTTTTGAAGATTTTAAAGTGCTAATGTTTATGCATAAGATATGGTGAAAGCTCTTTTTTCAAAATAATTCATTATGTTAATTGGATATATGTGGTATAAAACTTACTGTTAATTTTATTATTTTTACATAACTATATATGATGTTAATGTAACTTTGGATCTTTAGTATTTATCCTTTTTTATATTATTTATTTATCTTGAACTATATAAAAGATTCTTATTTCATTTAAAAACTTTTTTGTGTATGAGAGATAATGAATTATACATGTATATTCCATTGTAAGGACTGAAGCACATTCTTTAAACTATTTTAATTTATATGCCATATGATTTATAGTTAAATAAGATTAGAGCAATGAATTTTCTAGTGAGTAGGAGGAATAAAACGCAAATGAGACATGTTTTTACTTAGTTGCCAAATTTATTCTTTTTATATTCAATAGTAATGACTACTAAATTCTTTATCAATATTGATAAATGATATTTCAAAGTTATATTAGAGTTAAAACATTGTTATGTATAAAAACAAAAAATACAAAGTTTATTTCTAAACAAACTGGCTGCATTCTATTATAAAAATTTTTTTTTAATGTCTGAAATTGGTTTATTTAATTCTGACAAAGTTTTTTATGCTAATTTCAAAAGGGGGGGAGAGAAACACCTATCACTGTTATTGATTACAGAATAGCTAAATTATTAAAATATTTAAAACTTAAAAGAATAAATTATTCCTCAAAATGAAAAATAAAGAAAAAAAGGTAGTGTTTGTTTTTATGCATAACAGTAAAATACTATATCTGAACAATATGGACACTCTGTTGATTACAGGTTACTTTAAAAATTTGTAGAGAGGTTAAGAAAAATAATTTTTTGTTCTATTAATAATTAATAGTCTTTTGAATTATGTTTTATTTTAACATTTAAAAAATTTTAAGTTATAAAAGATGCATGATTTTTTACTAGTGGAATATTACTATTCTTACTTTCCATGTAACTCTGTTTATTACTGCTTTTGAAGTTGGATTCCATTAGAATTTTACATTAGTAGTAGAACAGAGAATAAAATAAAGAAAAAGCAAACTCAAACATGTTATATTAATGATTTTGTGTTTATTTTTAGGAAATATGTGAAAAGTATGGGATTATTTGAAGTTTCACCTAAAACCAAGCATCCTTCTTATTTTGACATGGAATTCCTCAATCCAAGTAAAAAGATCAAATTAGATTTGCCCAATAATCATGATGGCAATATAGAAAATGATGACGAGTGGGGTGGCGATGACATCACTGCTGAAGAATTTGATATGTTGGAAACACAGGCTACTCAAAAATTAGCTGAAACTTCTTCAAGAACTTTTCGTCAACCTTTTCCAGTTACTAATGGTAAAAACAAAGCTGTATCTATTAAGGTAATTATTTGTATGTATATTTTTCTAAAAGATTATATCATGGTACTTCAATATCTTAATTAATGTTGATCTTATTTTATGTATATTTTTTAAATTGTTAATAGAATGGTTGACTAATAATCAGATATGGTTATTCTAAAAATAAACCCTTGTCCCCACTAGTGATTTTTAGGATTCAATATGAAGTTGGCGCACCATGTATTGGAATGAAAAACTTCTGATTCAGTGGTTGAATTTTGCTTTCTTATCAACTACAGCAAGTAGGAAAAAATATCTCTATTCCAATTAGGGAACTTCATTTCTATGGGAATTTATATATTTTAGCTTTTAATTATCTTTAGGACACAACCTTAATTTCCTTCACCATATTGTTAAAAGGATGGTCATTCAACTACTCAGCATATTAAAATTATAATACTTATATTATTAATTTAAGTTTCTAATCTGTATTACTTTGCTTTTAAATTCATTTTAAAATATATATAAGTACTTCTGGGGGGAGAAAAATTATTTGCAATATAATTATTTTCTATTTGTTTTGAGTTATCTATTTTTTTGTTCTTATACTTTAACATTATGCTAATTTCTTTTTGTTTTATAAATCTTTTATTTATTTTTTTTTTTTGGCATTACAGAAATTTGTTTTATGCCAAGTTAAATTAAAATGGTAAATGTTTCTATTGTATTTATTGTCTTATACTTACTAGAAAAACTAGATCATGAAGCTAAGTATTTAATTTCATTTCATTGTTGAAATAAATTCTTTATGTACGTATTTTATTGTTTAAGTTGTAGGGATGGATTAAACATATTATTGATGTTCAAGATTATATTTTACAAAAAGTTAGCATATACAGTGGGTAAAAAAAGTTTCCGTACGGTCACTAAATTTAAGAATAAATGAGCATAATTTGTAAAGTATTGCATTTTTTCTTTAAATACTGTCTATATGTGTTTAGTATAAGTTTATAGAAACAGAGTTTTGTAAATTTTTATTTTTAAAAAATGAGAAAAGCATATTATTTGCGATATCTAAGGTAAATTGAAAATTGTAGTGCAAAAAAAGTTTCCGTACGCTTTATGCAAATTCTTTCTGAAGTGTTTAAAACAGGCCCGCAGTAAATTTTTGACGTCAGAAAGTTAATCACTGAAAAGAAAACAATATTTTGACAATTGTTGAGTTTAAATTTGTTCTTGATCGTCTGAAAATGGAAGTTCCCAGAGCTATTCGGGAATTGCCAGCGGGAGTGATTAAATTGTGAAATGATGGATTATCCATGAAAAGGATTAGTGAAAGGATTAAAAAATCGAAGTCTACTGTGCAATATATCATTGAAAGATATCATAAACTTCATTCACTTGAGGATAGAGATCGATCCGGGAGGCCGTCAAAATTAAATCGCGTGTATAAAAGAAACATCTTAAGCCAAGTTCAAGAAAATCCACGAATTAGTGCACCGAAGTTGGCAGCTGATTTAATGGTTAGTTACAACATTAAAGTCTCAACTCAAACTGTGAGAAATGTCATTAAAAAAAGTGGTTATCATGGACGTGCGGTTTAAGACGTGCGGTTTCTATATAAGTTTGTACAACAGGAAAAAGCACCTCGAGTTTGCAAAGAAGCATGTAAACAAGCCATTATCTTTTTGGGAATCCATTCTTTTTAGCGATGAATCAAAATTTAACATTCATGGGTCAGATGGCCGAGTTATGGTGTGGAGAAAACCAAACGATCAAATGCTAACTAAGAATTTATTCGGAACTGTGAAGCATGGTGGTGGCGGTGTTATGGTGTGGGGGTGTATGAGTGCTTCTGGAGTAGAAAATTTGCAGTTCATCGAGGGAAATAGGGATCGATATGGATATCTGGATATTTTTAAACAAAATGTGTTATCCAGTGCAGAGAAACTATCTCTTGGAACTGGATTTACTTATCAGCAAAACAACGATTCTAAACACACCTCTAAGATTTGCCAAGAATGGTGCCTTTACCATGTTAAACAGCAACTTCATAGCCCTCCCCAGTCACCCGATTTAAACCCCATTGAGCATTTGTGGGAAGAAATTGGCCTACAACTTAAAAAATATGACATAAAAGACAAAGTTGAGCTCAAAAGTGCCATTATTAGTATTTGGTGTAATATTTCTCCAGAAACAAAAAATAACTTGTAGGGGTAATGTCTCAACATCTAAAAGAGGTGATAAAGGACAAAGGAGGGCCCACTGATCATTAAATGTATATTTGTTAAATGTATTTTGCATTTTTGTAAACTTTTTTCGTGTGCTAGGGCACCGTACGGAGACTTTTTTGTTCTATGTTAACGGCTTTTTTTGAGTTTTTAAGATATATTATTTAATTTTGTCAGTATCATCATCCTTTTAATGTGAATAAATGTTAAATAATATTAGTTTTAACTCATTTTTAAGTTTTCATTTTTATCATTATGAATTTTGTGTGACAAATTTAGCTTTGATTTGCATTCGTATCTGCGTACGGAGACTTTTTTTACCCACTGTATTTTAGAATGTTTCTTTAGGAGTCTTAACATTTTGTTAAAAAGCACTAGAGAATTCATTATTTAAACTATACTTCTAACATTTGCAAATTAAGCTAAAATTAATTTTCCTATCAATAACATTTGCAAAAATAAATTTTCCTATCAATAACATTTGCAAAAATAAATTTTCCTACCACTAACATTTGCAAAAATAAATTTTCCTATCAATAACATTTGCAAAAATAAATTTTCCTATTGATTAATAACAGTTTAAATGACTTTTTAGTTTACAAAATTAAAGAGTTTGATAATTATTTATAAATTGCATTGACAGTTTAAAAATTCAGATGACAATACCCCCTCCCATTTATTGTTGGTGTGCTGTTGATGGTTACTCTTTCATTTAAATTGTAATTCTTAAACTTGTTTTGGTGATTATCCTTTTTGTATTCATGTGTTGATTACTATTAATTGTCAATAGTTCTGATGATTGGATATCTTCATTTTGGACCTTTTTATTATTTATTTAATTATTATTATTTATCGGACCATAAGTTTTGTTTTTAAAAGAATACCAACTTATTTATTTTGAATATTAAAATTCTGTAATTAGAAATAATATTAGCAAATTAATCAAGACTCGATTATCAAATTAATCAATGCATCCATTACTTTTTTAAACTGACCTTCTTGCCATCTGCCACTACTGAACATAGCAGTACCTATGTAAGTTATAATTTATTTTCTTTATGTTTTTAATATGTCCCTTTTATGTTTTTTATGTTAAACGTTTTTCAGAATTTAATAATAAAATGAAATTTTTTTGTTAAAATTTAATAATAAAATGGAATTAGGACTCCCATACTAGAATGAACTTAATTAATCATTTTCTCTAATGTTAATTCAAATTTTCTGTTGTTGGCTTTTTAATATTTAATGCAAGTTTTTTAAATTGCAACTCCTTAATTGTGCTGTTTTCTTGTGAAAATTCATTTTTTAAATATCCTTTTTAATTTTAGGAAGATGAAAAAATGAAGCAGCAACAGTATGAATTAGAAGGGAAAGTAAAAATATTGAGTGATTCAATTGCAAAGCTGTCTAAAGAATTGAATGATGAAAAGATAAATAGAGATAAGCTAATTGCTCAAAAAGTTAGCCAATTTAAGGTTAAAGAAAATACATTGCAGAAAGAAATTCAAAAACTAGAAAGTGTGCTTCAATTTAAGGTGGGTATTTATGCCTTATTTTTAAAGTGAAATTTTTGTCTCAATTTTATTCGAAGTTTTGTACTTAACAGAGGTTTCATCAGTGAACAATTTATTTTATTGTGTTTGCACACTTTGCCAAAAAAACACTATTATTTATTTGGTAAACAATTCAATTGTTTTGCTTCGCTATTGTGCATTTAATATCAAAATGCGTTGGCATTGGATAAGCTCATGTTAATGGTGCTTGTTGAGAACAAAATCATTATCCATTTCTATATACAAGAGCACAAGTTCCAAATAGGAATTATGTCTGGTACTTGTTATTTTACCAGTACCAGACTTAAAATAATATTGGCTTATTGGTTGTAGGTAGATTTGGCAATTTTGATCAAATTTAATTTCCATATCACTTATACAATTTAACATTTATTGAATTGTTGTACTCTGCAGGCCAGACCACTGCATCTGGAGCTATCAAATTTGGCATATGTATACCTTGGGGGTCAGTAATGTGCACCTTGGAGCGATTTTTTCTTGAATTTTTAATTAGAATTGAATTAATTAAAAATTCAGTGAAATTTCGGCATTTCTTCTGCTGTAACTTTTGAAAATATTATAGCAAAAAATTTAATTTTGCATCATATTAAAGATTTAAAAATCTATATCTTTTTAGTGATATTAATATTTTAACCAACAAATTTAATTTCTATTTTTAGTGAATTTAAAAAATAATAGTTTAATTAGATTTTTCAACAATAAAAATAAAATTTAAGCTTCACTTATGCATTGCGAGTGGAAGGAAAAAAATTATCTTTTACCAATATATTGCCTTCAAATTGACAAAAACTCAAATTTAAAAATAAATATGAAATGTATTTAAATAAATGAAGAAAGTTTAGCTTTTATCTAGATCCTCTGTTCTATGAATCATATTTAACAAGATATAATTATATATATATTTAATAAATTTCAATCAACTAAGTTAGTCTTTAAAACTGACTGACTTATAAATATTTGAATATCACTATTCTATAATAGAGGGGAATCTGAAAATTTTTTGTTGAATAATTCTAGAGATATATAAATTATGAAACTTATTCTTTAGTACACATAAGACTCGTCTGCTGATAGACTCTGTTTTTAATATTGATATTTAAAAAACATTTTAATTTTTTTATGCAGCTTCATTATTTCTACTTTAATTTAATAATGAAATTTTGCAGGAGCTGACAGATAATTAGAGAGACATATAGTGCCTTAAGGGCTTGGCTTTAACCTTTATAACTGCATGAGTAAATTATATGACTATCAAAATTTGAACTTTAAAAATATTATGATGAAGTAGCTATTAAAAGACAAATTAAATAATTTTCTTGACAATGACAAATCGCATAAAGTATTTAATTGACAATGACAAATCACATAAAATATTTAATTGGCAATGACATTACATAAAACTTTTAACCAATTATTTTTTAAAATATTAAGATTAGCAAACTGGATGATCTCCAAAGGCAGCTAATTATTAATAAGTGAAAGCAAGACTTTTTATTTTTCTTTTTAATTAGTATATATAAAATCTAATAATAGTAAAATCAAAAAAAAACATTCATAACTTTCTAACAAATAATGTTAACATATGATATGATTTAAAATTCTGCTGAAATATCTTATGTAATCATACAAGTTTTTTTCCCTAAGATTTTGTAAGAATTACTATCTAAGAAATAAGATAAATTTATTTATTTCATGATCAAATTAATTTTGAATTCTGTGACTAAGTGATTTTTGTTCAGTCATATAATAATAAAGTTGTTAATTATTATGCATATATTTTATTATTGCTATGTTTTTATACTGAAGAAAACATTATTTAAATGAACAATATTCAATGAATTTCATTATTTCTGGAAAATAAATAAGCAATGTAATGGCTATTTCATGCTTTTTTTTTATACTTGAAATCAGTTGCCTTTTCTTTATCGTTATTTAGATATACTGTAAACGATTTGTAAAGATTTTTTTTTTGTTTACTAAAAAAAATTGTTAGCAGTTATTTCTATTACATAGATGCTTAAATAAGTTTTTGATTATTATTATTTTTTAATTTCATGGAAGATTTTCTTAATATTTTGTTTATAGAATCAAGAAATGAAAAGTGTTTATGATAAAGTTCACATTCTAGAAATGCAAGTAAAAGAAAAGAAGGACAATTTAGAGAAAGTGAAAATAGATGTTGCTGTGAAAGAAGAAAAACTGAAAGAAACTGATCCTCAGTCATTTAAATCTCAAGATAATTTTCTAAACAAGTAAATATCATAGCTTATTGATTACACTTTTCATTTTAGTAAATCTATTTTTACTTTCTCATATATGAAATGTACAAAGAGAAGGTATATATTCATTAAAAAAACAGCCATGAGATTTTTATAAGTGTTTAAGTTTCAGACCTCCTGAATTTGGAAATATTTTTTTTTTTTTCCAAATTTATCTGTTTGTAATTATAATTTCTCAAAAAGGCAATGGACTGTGAACATGATATGTGGTTTTATTATTTTTGAAATTTACTAAATTACTTTTAAATTTTATTTCTTAAAAAAATTATTCTTTAATTACTATTATTAAACTTTTGATGAAATATGTCCGTATGAACTCTTTATTTTAAGCATACATTCCACAAACATGTATGTGTGTGTGAAGCTCTGTAAAATACATTTATACTTTTCTGTTGTTCACTTAAATGTCTTCCTTATTTTATGATATTGTAAATAAAGTTTATAATTATAATTTTCAGCTTCAATTTTTGATGTATTTTTTCAAGCAGATGACCTTGAAATCCCAGGAGAAAATTAACTTAATATTGTTACCTTCACTTCAACATGGAAATTAAAATTTACAGCTCCTAAAAATGAGAAGTTGTCTTTCACATAGATATTCAATGATGATTTATTCATTACCCTACATATATAATTTCTGTTTTTTTCAATATGTTCAAAAAATTAAAATTATCAGATTTAATAGATGAAAAATTATTTTTTAAGTTGCTTTTTATATTAATATAAAAATGTTTTCATTTATATATAATTTCTTTTTTGAATAAAACTTTCAAAATAATTTGTGTTCAAAAATTGAAAAACTTTGATTATATGAAGATGTAATTATAGATGAAATGAACTTACTATTTGAAATTGTGTCTAATTAGCCATAATATTCTTATTTCAGATTTCAGTTTGGTTCTGGATCATCTATTCATGTCCCTGGCATACAGAATAAAAGCAATGAGTCATCTTTCAGAAAATATAGATTACAAGTTGACACACCTAAAGGTTGAATATTTTCTAATTTTCATTTACTTGTAGTTTTTAAATAGTGACTCTTCATGTTTTTCAGATTTTTAAAATAAGCATGAAAAATTTTTATTGCAAAATGTTAGTGTTCTGTGTCATGGCTTGTCAAAATACATACTTTGTTACAATGACTTATTCAAGACGTTAAAATTCAATCAAAAATCAAGGGAATTTTTTTGAATTTTCACTTGACCATATTAATGATGTTATGTGTGTATAAAAATTCTAAGTATTAAATGAAAGTAATTGCAAAGTCCATACAGTATGTTTCAATAGTGCATTGTTATTTTAAAGAATGATTTTGAAATTACATCATCTATGTTGAAATTGAAATGTTTATTAATCCTTTCTTATTGTAAAAAAGAATCACTCTATTGCAAAACCATGAAAAGATATTGCATCTGTTAGTGATATTTTCATAAATGTATGAATTTAATATATCCATGACTGTATCATACTTGTAAGTAATCTTTAAATTTCCATAATCTCTATTATTATTACATTATCTTAAATCTGCTCTGTTGCAACTTTGGAAAAAAAATGGTGCAATGAAACTACAAAATAAATCTTTCTTTCATCCAAATATTTTTCATATATAAATGGGTTATGATTGTATTTCTAGAATATTGACTTATAACAGAATTTCATTTATTTTTCATTATTTCTTTGATTGAAATGCTTTTAAATTGTTGTTGCAGATCGAAATATGCATTTTTTAACTGTATAAAAATTATCTTTAATTGAGATTTTTTGTTTATTTAAATGAGCATTAATTAACTTAAATATTTAAAACATTTTATTTTCAGGTAAAACAACAGGTTCTGGAATAGTATCTTCAATTTTATGTAATAGACTTTCAATTCTTCCTGCACAAAATTCTTTTATTTCTCCACTAATAACAAATCAAAATCCAAATGCATTGGCAAGAACCTCTGCTCAGATATCACCAGTATCTATAGCAAGATTAAACTCTGATAAAGAAACTTCAGAACTCTTAGACTATTTTGATAATGTGCTGAAAAATTATGTGACTCATTTACATGGAATTTCTAATAGAAATGCTGTGGCTGGTCCTAGTACAACTTCACCTTCGTCAATGAAAAGAAAGGAATCTAGTCAAGACAGATCTTTTGTTATATCGATTTTAAAGGATCTTTCCACTTTTTTGTCTTGCCACCAATTTGTTTCTATAGTCCAGAGACTGGAATTTACTAGTGTGGATTCAAAGGAAAATAAAAAGGTTAATGGAATTGAAATTTTCTCTTAATGGCTAAAGAAAATAATTTAAACAATATCAGTGTTGTGTGTTATGAATTTAATATATTTATACTTATTTTATTGTTAAAGCTTATCTTCCCTCATTAATTTTTTTTTTTAATTTACACATTTTTATTAGTTGTTACTGTATTTTCTTTATGAATAACTTATTAGCTCTCTTAAAAAGTTCTTATATTATATAGATTTTATTCTGATTAATTAAAAATTTGTATAAGGAGTAGAAGAAAATGATTAATAAATATATGAAACTAACCTCTTTTCACTATAAAGATTGTAGATGAAGAAATTATTTTCTCATCTAAACAAGTAATTACAAAGGAAAGATTTTTGATTATCCTTGATTGTTCAAAATGTTTGTATTCTTGGTTTCATTTATGAGAAGTCAAACTGCCATCATACATGGAATGATTGTATTTATATAAGATATTAAAATTATTGAATTGATTAGAGTAGTTGGGTAAGTGAGGAGAAAAGAGAACTAAGAAATAATAACGATTTTTTAAATCTCATTTTAATTGTATTAAATTTATTTTGTTGTGATTACCATATTAAGTGTACAAAATCAATGAAGTGCTAATGCACAGACACATGTATAATATGTTATATAATAATTTTATGTATATTTATTTTTATGATTTATTTCCTTTTATCAGTATGATTTAATTCCATAGATCTATTTTTTGTTTCAAATAAGATATTGTAAACCGTTTTTCATTAATATTATTAATTTTTCTATGCTTGGTATAATTTTAATTTTGTTTTATTTTTTATAGGTGCCTAAGCAAAAGGACTCAACACAAGCTATGAATACACAACAATCCATCTGCGATACAATACATTCATTATTTTGCTCATTAGTGTGTCTCTCAAATTCAAATACTTATCCTGTGAGTTGAAAAGAAGGTAGAATGCAGATTATTCTGCAAATGTCTGAATTTTTGTCTTTGAAAATTTTTATTTTATTTTAGTATGAATTGCTAGTACTATATGTTTATATAGTAATGCTTTCCCCCTTAATTTTATTAGTGTAACACTAAAATATTTTTCTTATGTTAAAATATTGGCACAGTATACCTTTTATCAATTGCTTTACTGGAATTAATTATTTGAACTGAGTTAGCTTTTATTGTTTCATGTCTGTTATTTTGTAATTGATATAATTTTACTTTCTAGAAGACTGGCTTTGTGAAAAATGAAGAAATAGAATGGTCCTTAGCAGCTCTTATTTCGTGGTCTTTTTCAGCTTCACAAAAGTAATTTTTCTCTAAATAATGTACTCTTATAAATATTTTGAAATTTGAGATTAATTTTAAATAAAATAGGAAGTTGTTTGTTTTGATGCATTATTCTATGATTATAATAACTACTGTATTCCATTGCTAAAACTGGATATTTTTGTATATAAACAAAAGATTTAGTTCCATAAAAAAAGTGTATTTTAAAGTATTTTGTATGAAATTCTGCTTTTTCTTGATGATTCTGTCTAATCATTTGCATATATCATTGTATGTTATGTCTACTTTGGTTATATTGATTTCAACATGCACCAAAAAAAACATAGTGAATCTTTGGAGACCTTTATTTTGCTTTCATCTTCTCGTATCTTTATTTTAGATTTTTCAATAACTGATTTTGCAAAAAATTGTTTCTGAATATACATTTGAATTTTTAAATAGAAAGGTCTAAATATTTTTAAATTGTGTATGTATTTGCTTCTGTTACTTTGCCAAAAAATTAGGGAAATTTTATTTTAAAGAAACGTAATTTAAATTTTATTGTGAATTCATGCACAGACTAATTGACAACCCTGACTGTGATCCTTCTAAGCAAAAATAGCAGCTTTAAATGATATTATCTTTCCTAATTGTTTACTAATTTTAAAAAGAGATAAAATTTTTACTATATTTTATGAAATAATTACAGAAAACAATCTTTGTTCTGATTTCTACAGACTTGAATAACCTTATATGAATTAAAATTGTCCATTTAGAGTTTACCTATGAGTCATATTTTGTGGGGCTTGAATTTCTTTTTATGATTTAAATATTCTCTCCCCCCCTCCCTTTTTTGCTTCATTGTCTGATTACAAAGATTGCATAATCATTCTCACTTATTAATTTTAAATTTGTAGTTCCTTCCACTGAATAAAGGTTTTTGTTTTAAGGTTTTCATAATATAATTACTGATTTTATACCAATCTTAATCACACCAATTTTAGTCTGTAATTTTCTAAAGCCTTTACAGACATTATAAATATTATATATACCATATCCAGAATTATGTATTTATGATTTTTGCATTTTGTTTTCAGTTTCCTGCAGTATGTCAGTGAGATTCCTGTGGCATCTTTTATCAATTCTTATCATTCTGTAAGGTCTTTAGTGTTAATTTTGAAACTTCTGACAAATTTATGCACATGCAAAGGAATAATTCCAATTCTTATTCATCAAACTGGTTAGTATTTCAAAAATATTGAAATGGCTATTTGCTATTCTTTTAGCTGTAGATATTAAATATTTTATAGACAATATATGTAAATAATTTGCTTAACATTGTACTTCATCAAAGAAAAAGATTTGTTTATTTTATTTAATTTTGTCTAATTTGCATGAGAAATTAGTTGATATTGATTTCATTTTTATAATTGTTTTCAATTCATAGCATCCAGTTTTTAAAATACATATGCTTTTTTTTTTTTTTTCAAATAGATATTTATAGAGTTTTTTTTTTGTCTCCTGAATTTTTTTTAATTCACGAATTCTTTATTAAAATTAGAACTTGCTCAGAATATTTTATTTCCACAAATTATTTAAAATATGTAAGGAAATGGTTTGAATTATTTGTAATGCAGAGTAAAGATAAATTGTAATAAAATATTTAAATATATCCATTACTATGATGAAAGAAAAATTTAAAGTAGAAATATTGACAATTATCTTCATTGACAACACTAAGATTTAATAGGGGGAAAAAAGAATTTATATATATATATTAAAAATATATAGTTGTATACGTATTTTGATAAATTGATTTTAAACTTTTTAGATTAGGAATAGAGAGTGTTTTTTAAATAGAAAAATTTTGAAAAATTCAAAATTTTTTATTAATTTTTGTTTTAATATACATTGTTATTCTGAAATATTAAATAGATTGATTACAAGTGACTACAAAATGTAGAGCTGAATTCATTTAAGTTAACATTAGCTACATAAAGATTGGAAATTTTTTATAATATATAGCATGGTAATTTTAACATTGGATACTGAATTTTCAAGTTCTTGTGATTTAAATTTTGAAACCTCTAAAAATATCCCATTAGAAATATGATTCTTTTTAATGTAAATTCATTTAAAAGAACTAAATGGATTTAATGTTCTAAATGAATTTAAATTATATTAATTTATCATATAACTAATGATTTTCTGATTTCTGTAAACTTTTATTAATTTGTAAATAGGAGAGTAAGTATGATTTCATATTTTAATGCTATTCTAATTTTACTTTGAAAAGATAGCATCAGTCTTATGCAATGATTTGAAATTTATTAATTTATTTTTTATCCAGAATTTTATTTTACTATTTCAGATACATGTGTCCTTTGCAGTTTAGCTTCTTTAATACTTCAAAAGATAAATGGGTCTACACCAGAATTCATAAGTGTTATGCTTCAGGTATGATTGAAAACTTTATTTTTTCAATATTGTTTTTATCACATTGATAAGATTTTACTTATGTTAATTACTTATTACCGATTTACTAGGTCTGATTTGTAATATATTTAATATGATCTTCTCTACTAACTTCCATAGGTTTTACCTGGCATTTTCCATAGTTTTAATTTTGAAATCATTATACTCGGTATTATGTAAAAGAATACATAATATTAAATATAATGATCCCATATCTAAATAACCTTTATCAGCTTATTTAGATTTGGAAATTTGAATATCTGCTATTTCTTATGTGGGAAAGTCAGCTACTTTCATTAATTTCTTTAGTAAATTTAGTATAATTTCATTCATAATATGTTATTTTATTATTAATAAATGTGTTTTTGATTTAGGGAATTCCTTACAAATGCTCGGGTTTGAGTAAAATATTGTCTTTAATTATTTGTCAATTTTAATAACACAAGAGCTGTATTATTAGTTGAATTTTTAAAAGTTTTCTTTCAATTACAAATTTTTTTTGTTTAAAATATATGACTTTATATTTGTTACCCTGACATCATCTAGGCATTTTGCATTTCATTTTTTTGGAATGTTTAAAAAAATTACTGTTTCCATATTATTTTTATTATAACTTCAAATTAATAGTACAATTAAGATTATTAACTTTTAAAATGTTTTATGGCATGAAAATTTTAAAAAATACTGTAAATTTTGCAGAAATTTTTAATTTATTTTGATTTATAATTCCAATCTACTTTCTGGTTATTCTAAAAAAATAATCTTAATTTAAATACTAAATTCTACATTAGAAAAATAACCTTTTTGAAACTAAAAAATGTGTTGAAACACTTTTTAGTAGCTCACTATGTATGTCTTTGAAGAGAATACTCATTATAACTTAAATTTTCATTTAAAAAAAAGAATCATAAAGATAATAATATATAAAAAGAATCACAAAGAACGATGTGGTGAGATTTTGGAAAAATTTAGTTCATTATAAGTATGGAGTATTGAATTACATGGGTATTGAAACACATTCTTCTGAAATCTAGCAAAATTTAAATAACTTTGAAGATTTCTGAATAGTATTATTCTATACTAGCCGCCTTTGGCGACCAGCTGGTTCGCCATGAGTAATGGGCTCTAAAATTTTCAATTAAATCACATATTCATTAGCCTTGAAGTAACTCCGGGCATTGATTGACCTGAAATTAATATTTTCTTTAAGATGATGGATGGAAAGTTCTAAAAAAACACGTTTTCCTAATATTCTTTTATTTAATAAATCAGTCAGTTCTAATGATTGATTTAGAAGACTGATTGAAGAAGCAACTTTTATTTCAAATATTAATAAAAATATTTTGTAAAATATGGCTCACAGAGCAATGTATGAAGAAATCTCAAACTCATTATTCATAAATGCATTGTTGGACTCTAAACTACATAAAATGTAATTATTTACTTCATTTAGATCAAATTAATAGTATTAAACAATATATATGCCTATTATTAATATTTTACAAATTGGCCATTGGAAAGGAATTTGAATGCATATCCTGTATAAATTCAATCCTGTATAAATAAAGATAATTTGTTCAATTAATGATTTAAATATAATCATAGAATCCTTTGCCTTGCATTTTTTAAAGAAAATACCACATTTTATATTTATTTTATTTTATCCAGTCACGTGCTAAAAGTTCCCTTTCTTAACTTTTAATTTGCGATGATAGTTTTTTTTAAATTTGAACTTCTATCAAAATGATGACAACACGATGATAAAACCTAATTTTTTCTCTTTGATGTACTCTTGCAGATTTTACAGAAAACTTAGCTTTGCATTTATTTTTTTAGAAACTATCACATTTTATAATGAAAAAAAAATATTGAATTAATGATACAGATATTGCAAACGATAATAGAAATATGCCATTAAGTCCAGATTCCAATGCATATCCTGTCTAAATTCGATCAGGTTTACCGTAAAGAAGATTTATTGAATTAATTTTTTAAATATTGCAAACGATCAGAGAATCCTTTGCTTTGCATTTATTTTTTTAGAAAATATCACTTTTTATATTTATGTTATTTTATCCAGTCCTGTGCTGAAAGTTGTATTTCTTTAGATTTGATTTGCAATGATAGTTTTTTTTTATTCGAACTTCCAACATTCTTTTATTTTATCCAGTCACGTGATAAAAACATTGTTAAAATATTTCTTTAAAAATTCGTTAAAAATAGAAGCTTACATTATAAATTAAAAAAACTGATACCGTTAGAAAACTAATTTTTTAATCGTTAAATTGATATAAAAATCATGTTTGTGCAATGATATTTTCGGAAGTTATAGTGGAAAAACGTCGAAATTTCGCTTAAATTTTAATTAATTCAAATTCCAATTAAAAATTCGAAAAAAGGGCTCCGAGGTGCACATTCCCGACCTCCAAGGTATACATGTACCAAATTTGGTAGCTGTAGGTCCAACGGTCTGGCCTGTATAGCGCCAACACATACACACATTGAGCTTTATTATAAGTATAGATAGATGAACTGTACTTTGCAATTCATTAGCCTCTGCCAATCTCTAAGTGTATATATACTTTTTTTTTCAGGTGGAGGATTTTATCTCTACTCTTTTCACAGTGTATAGCTTTACTGAGTTGAAATTGAATTTATCACCTTGTCCATCTTTGGTAATTTTCCCAATTCCACTTATTCTATATTAGAATGCATGTTCATAAAATAATAAAACAATTGGTTTTTTGTTTTATTTTATCAGATTCTCCAGGGTATTGTTATTTCTCTATGGAAGTTTTGTGAAACCCACAAAGAAAATACAGGAGAATTTAATCTGATCTTTAGAAAAGGATTTACATTGCTGCATTTACTTTCCAGATATTTTCCTAATTTCAAAGAAAGACGAGCTGGTTTCGAAGATAATTACATTTCTTTAGTTGGGAGAATGCTGACAATGAGTAAAGAAAATCCTTTGTTCAAAGATTTTTATGGTAAGTTGATTTATTTTCTTTTTCAAACCAAAGACTGTCAATTTTATTATAATATTTTGTTATTCAATCTTAATAAATTTTGATTCAAAATGTTAAAAATTTAAATTGCAAAACCATGAAAATGGAGACAAAAAACAAAACAAATAGATTAAAATTTAACATCTGGTTAAGAGAAGAATTTTTACAAATTTGGAATTAGTATAATATTTAGTTGTGATAATTCCTGTTTAAATTCTTTCTTGTGGCAAACATATTTTTGTAATTTTATTTTTATTTAATAATTCATTGAAATATTCAACAATATATAGTATTTGGTATCAGAATTCAAATTTTGTTTTAATTTTATTAATAGCAGAAAGGAATAATTTATAAAATTTCTATGATCACTTTTGAATTTGTTTGGTTTATATTTGAAATTTCAATTTCAATAAAAGTGATCTGTTGACATTGTTTTATAAAATAGTAAATAATAATAATAATAATAATAATAATACATATTAAGATCTTAAACAATTATTTAACTATAATCAAAATATCTTGAATGAAGGTCAAAGAATCATATTGATTCTGTATGCTGTATTAATTTATATTTTCTACTGCTCAAAATTATTTCTTTAATAATAATAATTTCTGTAAAATTAAAGAAACTATATATGACATTATTATAAATGGCTTCATGAGATTTTTACTTTTTTGCTTTTTAAAACATGACATCATTTCTTGTTGTAAACATTCGCATAAATATGCTGATAACTTATTAATTGATTAGTAAATAAGCCTTCTTACAAGTTCAGAAATAAAATGATTAATGCAATTCAAAATAAATAAAAATCACTGGAATTCCAAACATTAAAAAAATTAAAAATTACTTGCATTACAGCTTAAAATTGATTTTAATAAAGATTGAATTTATTCTTTATTTATATATTAAAAACATAATTTGAAAATCAATGCAGAGTTACAAAATAATTTGATGTAAGAGTTACAAATAAATACAGATGATGTCTAAGCATCTTATTGATGGAATAATTTGAGAAAATAAATATACAAACATTTTTCTCTTAGTCTGACATCAGTTACCCAATAGATTATTTTTTTTACGGAATGCCTTTGTTCCATTTACAAATTAATTACTAACTCCAATGAATAAAAATTGAAATATTACTGATCTAAAGTTTCATTTGAAACTTTTCAGATCTTATTCATGACTTGTGGGACTTTCAGGATGATACAAGTGAATTAGATTTAGATGAACCATCTGAAGATTCAGTGATAAACATGGATTTGATGAGTCAAACTAGTAGCTGAAAAATGCTTATACTTCAGATTTGTATACATATATATATATATAATTGCAGCTATATGTATGTAAATAATTTAAATATATGTTGATTTATATACTTTTCTCTACTTCACGATCAAATAAAACATTACTTAATTTAGTTGTTCTATTTTGAATTTAGTAATTTAAGACATACATAGATGATAAATAAACATATTGGTACTAATAGAAAATGTGTATTTAATTGCCTGCACACCTTGATGAATATTTTTAATGCCAGAAGCAAAATTACAAATACTATTGCTTTCTTTAGATTCCTTAAAATTCCCATAGTTTTTCCTCCTCAATTCCTTAAATTTATTTAAAAGGTTCAATTTACAAGAGCAGTTGGCTAATTGAAACATTTTTATTTCATCTTAATCAATAATTCACATTTTTCTCTGGTTTTGTGACTTTTCTGTGGAAATAATGTTAAGATTTTTAGTTTGAATGGAATATATTTTGATTAATTTGATTTCAAAATTACAAATTGTATTCTTTTCTTCATCATTTTATGATTTAAATATATCTGTATCATGGGTTTTCAATGATTTTATGATAGCTCCCAAATCCTTTATTCACCCTAAAGATCCGAGAAATATATATCAGTGGACAAACAAAAGAAGTAAAAGATTCTCTCCCTAAACAAGTAATGAGGACTTAAACTTTATGATTAGAAATTCAATTACAGTCCAAAAAAAATTATTTATATATTTCTAAATAAACCAAAGTAGGCTTCATATTAGTGTTTCAATTAATAAAATCTTGAAATGAATTTAAAACATTTTGAATTAACCTTCTTTAGAATGTAAAAAACATTGTCAATAAAAACTTCAAGTGATAATTAAACAGAATGTGAGAAGAATACAAAAAATATAATTTCGAATTTGATTAATGTATTGTATTCTACACATTTTCGATGACATTTATTGTAAACTAACCCAAATAAAACACTTTTTTGAAAACTAAATTTTCTATTTATATTACTTTCATGTATTTACGTATTATTATAACACCCAACTTTGAAGATGCAATCATTGTAGTTTTATCATTCATTTTTTCTTTGCCATCAAGTTCTTGGAATTTATAACTGTAAAATTCTCTCGATTAATAGCCTGGTCATTTTCAAAAAAGGTGAAATGGGGATTTTTAATTTAACAGCTACCTTTATGTGAGTGTTTGGTTTTCTTGTTTTATTTCTAATATAATTTGAATGTAAAATTAACATTATTATTATATTTATAAGATGAAAGAAAATTTTCTGCTGTTATATTTTGGTTGTAATTTAATTATGGTAAATTTATCATTTAAATTTAATGCAGATGTTGCATGTTTCATCCCAATACAACTATGAACAACAAACTTTTTCTTAGAATGTTTCTGCCAATCTTTTTACATGTTCTGAAATAATTTTTGGATGCTAGAAACATTGTAGGAGTAAGAAAAGAAAGTGCATTTCTCACAAGGGATATTACAATCCAACATTTTTAAAAAATTCCCACTATATTTTTTATTAATGGATATTTCTATATAATTTAGTAATAAATTTCATGATAATTGTACATGTTAATTTAAGCCGCCATTTGGAAACAAATGACTTACACTAGTTCACTGTGAAAGTCAATTGAAATTATTTATTTATTCTCATAAGTTTATTCTCATTCATAAGTTCTCATTTATTTATTTATTCATTTATTCTCAGTAGTTTAATTAACTTAAGCTCAACTGTTATAATAATTTTTAAAAAAATGTTAATCCTAAGAATCTATTTTTAACTGTACCATTTTAAGGAAAGGTTTCCAAAGTTTTCTTTGTATTCTCTAGGAATATCTTACATTATGATAATCCCATAAAGTTTTATTATTTCTGTACATATTTAGAACATAAGGCATATATAATTATGTCATCCAAATAGTAAAAAATAATTAGAATATTTATTGTGATTCAAAAATCTAATCTAGATTTTTAATATTTGAAATCTTTCTTAAGTTTTTCGCCTCTTCCAGTGAAAGAGAGATAATGGCACAGTTAAATTAGTGAAATGAACACTATATATATATATCTATCTATCTATATATATATAATATATATATAAGAATAAAGTTACATTAATCACAGATGCTATTAAATTCAGCTCAAAAGTGCTTAAAATTCTCAGATATTTCAGAAATAGGTTTAAATTGCAAAAGTTTTTCCTTGAATATTTAAGATTCTAATACCAGTATCTTGTGAAAGGTAATTTAAGGTTAGTTTCGTATTCATATGAACCTGTAGGATAAGCATTAGGTTTTTTTTTTCTTTAGACAGTGATAGATTTGGCATTTGTGATATGTAAATAATTCTTACGAATTAAAACTTTACAAGTTACACAAAATTTGTTTTAAAGTAAATCACCATAAGATGTTAAAATTGTAAAAATTCATTTAGCATGATGAAATTTTTTATATTTATTTTCATTCATAAAGTTTTATTTTTGCATTATTATTATTTGTTTTGAGGTTTTCTTTTCTTTTCTTTCTTTCTTTTTTTTTTTTTCTTTGACTCTATTTAATGCAATTCTTCTAAAATTCAAAGCATTATAATTTGATTAGATCTAGTTGCAGAAGATAAACTTTTTTGTTTTGTTTTTGATTAAAAGTTGAAATGTCAAAAATATTTTACTGGATATAACTTGTAGAACCAAAGGACTGTATGAAATTTAGGCTTCATAATTTTTCAGAGGTACATTTATTCATTGAAACAAAATATTAAATATTTGATTCAAATCCTTTTGAAAGCTAAATTGATTTTTGTAATAGATGTTCTGAGAATTATTTCATATGTTTTTGGATAATTTATTAATATCCTTTCAACCTATTGTAAAAATTATATATATATTATAATTGGTTTTGACCGAAAGTTTTATATTAGCTAAGAGTTTAACCACTTTTATTCCTAATTAAAGTTCACATTTTAGGGAAGCTAAAATAAAACCTGGAAGATGAGTTTGAAAGATGTTGCAAGGCTTCTAAAATAATATGTTATATGACTTCCAAAATCTGAAGCTCAAAACTTTTTTCCCTGGAAGAATCATTAAAGCCAAGTTACATAAATTAAAAGTGTTAGAGACCATCTAAACCAGTGGTGGGGAAACTTTTTTTAAGACGGGCCATTTGTAATAACTAGATGATCGTAGCGAGCCAAAGAATAATGCTTAATCGTTAAAAAATTTATGTGTTCTATAAACATATACATATATTATTACATACACTTATTATTTTAATAGTAAAAAAGCAAAAGGTAAGAAAATTATAAGCACAAAATATAAAATGAATTTAGTGTAGGTCTTGATGTGAAGTATTATCACTTTATTTTCTGGTGTCATTACTGGCTGATGTTGCATGAGAAAAATGAAATTGAGACTGTTTTGTCAAGATTTCATAATAGTCCGGTTCCATTTGCGAAGCAGAAATTCTTAAAACTGATGAAAGGTGCTCATCTGTAATTCTGTTTCTTAAAGAAGTTTTCCTAAGCTTCATTGTTGAAAAGATTTGTTCGCATATATAAGATGAGCCGAACATTGTCATTATCTTCATTGCATGAGTAATTAGATTTGGGAAATTACTGGACTTAAATTTTTATAAAATTCTAGTAATAGTACTGTATGAAAAGTTTGTTTCAGGAGAGTATTACAGTTCAATTCTATTAACTCAAGTTGAAATTTTGCATCAACTTCTTCGTAATTAACACTGAATGGGGTCGCAAAAATACTAAACTCTGGTTCCATTTTTCTAAAGTCCTGAAACCTCCTTTCAAATTCTGAAGATAGTTTTCTCGAATTAATTTCGTATTTTTTAATCTTATTGTTTGATATAGTGAATTTTAAAGATTGTATTCTTGGAAAATGAGAAAAATCAGATTTAGAGATCTGATTAGCAAATAATAATAACTGTAATTTGAAACTCTTCAGGTATTGCCAAATATCGTGAAGAAACTGATTTTTCCCTTGCTATTTGAGATTCAGTTTATTCATGTGTACGAGGAGGTCTGAGAAAAAAGCGAAATCAGAAAGCCACGTTTCGTTTTCTAAGACGTCAAATTGATTATAAATGTCTTTATCAAGAAAAAAAATTCACAATATCGTCTTTTAAATCTCAAATTCTTTCAAATACTTTTCCAGCACTTAACCAACGAACTTTTGAATAATACAGGATATCGGAACGCTCAGCATGTACGGACTCCAAAAACTGTTGAAACTGGGGATGTAATAACCCTCTGGAACGAATCATATTTACTAGTTTTACAACAATATTAAGTATATGGTTAATATCTAAAGCCGATTTACAGAGAGCATCCTGATGTATAAGGCAATGCAAAAAAACATCATTTTCCGGATACTTAGAATTAAATTTCCCAACAAATCCTTGACTGATTCCAACCATATTAGGAGCACCATCTGTAATTACATTACATAACTTATCAATAGGTAAACGAAGTTTATCGATGCGATTTTCAAATTCACAAAATATATCGGCACCAGTCGTTGTTCCTTTCATTGACTGCAGCCCTGCAAGTTCTGTAATTTCAAAGTGGGCGTTGATTCCTCTTACAAATATGAGTAACTGCGCAGTATCGCTGATATCTGTACTTTCATCCATGGTAATTGAATAAAAAATAAATTTTTGAGTGTTTGTAGTCAGTTGTGAAATTAGATTTTTATCAATATTTTCAATTCTCTTGGTGATTGTTCTTCTTGAGAGAGACAGTGACCGAAAATCACTTTTCTTTTCAGCGCACATAATATCGCACACATCTATCATGCACTGCTTTATAAATTCTCCATCTGAAAATGCTTTATTAGATTTAGCAATATTATAAGCCAACACATAACTGGCTTTCGTAGCGCATCTTTGAGAATGATTAGCTCTCTGAAATAATTGTTGTTGACTTGTTAAATTTGTCCAGAATACTATTGTGTTTTGAATATCGCCGTAGATAGTTTTTATGCGGGTCGTCACATTACAAAGTAAGAATGGGTTCAAACATTCTTACGACGGCACTCTTAAACGGGCCGGATTAAACCTTTCCGCGGGCCGGACTTGGCCCGCGGGCCGTAGTTTCCCCATCACTGATCTAAACCATCAAACCAGCTCCTCATCAAAGTTGATTAATTATGAACTTAAAAGCATAGAATAAGCTAATAATAAATACAAACTAAAAGCATAAATAAGCTTATAATAAATATAAGCTTAAAGCAGAAATAAGCTAATAATAAATATTTAAAAAAAACATAGAATATTTTCAAGTTTTTAAAACTTTCTCCAACCTGAATAGTCTGATAGAGTTATAATTTAGCATTGGAAAAGTATTTAATAGATTTACTACCTTTTGTTGAATTGGGTGTTCAAAGCAATCTATGTTAGCTCAATGGATGAAGGTGATGCAGAAGTAAAAAACATTGATTTGAGCACAGTTCATCAAGAAAGGCCTATAAATACTGTACTATCTGTCCAAAATCACGACGGAAAAAAAATAGATATTCCAAAATTGTTGTTCTACATTTTCAAATGGTAGCACAATAATCAATTTTCATTAGGAAAAATAAAAGTTGGAGAATGTTACTCTTATGGCGACTGGTTTTTAAAGATATTTAATTGTATTTGCGAGTGCAAAAATGTGGGACTTTTTCCCTCAATGGAAAATAATTCAGATAAAATGTTAAATTAAAATTTAATTTTCATTACTTATTTCTAAAAATCGGCCATTATAATATCGTCTGAAATCATAAAACAGTTCTGAATAGATTTTTTATTTGAAATCCGAATAAGGGATCGTTGGTCGATTTTCAGTATGGATCATAGAGTTGAAATAATATCTCAGCTCTGTGATACTAATATTCCCATATAAATTAAAAATTCTCTTTTAAATGCTGATTAACATGGCTTTGCTAATTATACATTTATTATATATTTTAGGAAACTAAATTTTCAATATTTTTTTTAAACCTTACATGGTGATCAAGGTACAATATAGTGTTAAACCTGTGATCTGAACTTATGAAAACAAACATGAAAGGATAAAGTATTTATTTTTGTTTAAATCTGAACTTTTGATATATAAAAACAAGTTAATTACAAGAATTGGTAATAAAAAAATGTCCATTTTAAAAAGTATTCATTGAGCTACTATTTAATGAATGGAAGATATTCTTATCATAGAAAAGGAGAAAAAGATTTAATATATTTCCTCCTCCTCCTGTTTTGTGATTCTTATTGAAGTTTGTAATTAAAAAAGAAGAAAAAAGACATTTTTTTAGAATTCATATTTTTCCTTGGCTATTTTTCCTTAAAGCATTAATTTTTTTTTTTTTTTTTTACTTTTTTAAAACTGGTATCATTATTTGATTTCCATTATTTTTAAAACTATTTTTTCGGGATTATTTGTAATAGTCTTAAATTTGACTCTCTGTTTTTCTCTACTTTTTCTTATCCTTCATTGAGAGAAAGAATGATTCAATTGATGTGTTTTCAGAGGAAATAATTGAGAAAATCAGTGGTATATTTAGACTGACTGGATTTTGGATCAGAACTTTTCTATTTGGATCTGATCAATTCTAATAAATGCTGTATTAAAATTTACTCCTGATAAATTAAAAAATATTCCAAAAAATGTAATATTTCTATAAAAAAATATTCCAAATAAATGCTGTTTTGAAAATTTACTCCTGATAAAACTAAGCTATTTTTATGTTCGACGCCCTATTTATGGACAATCTTAATGCCTGTAACTTTTCCATTTAAGTTTTTATCCTGATGTAATAACCTTTTATTTCAAGATTTTTTAATTTTTCCTTCCATTTTTATCCAATTTAATGCATAAAAATATGCTTTTCTTGGTCGACTGATTAACTCGAAATAATAAAATTACTGTTACGTACTTTTTAAAAGCATTTTTATATTTTCTAAACTTGAATATAAACAGTGAGGGATGTAGTATGCGGAACAGTGAGCGGCAAAGGCTGTTATTCCATATTAGCCAAAAAGTTACAGCTAGTGGATGTCAAAATGCTTGAAGGTTTGAATAAAGATGCTTAGATGTTGTTTGCTTGCGAGAGCTTGGGGCAAAAGAAATATTCGGCACTACGAATTTGAGTAGTGCTTTTCTGTTGATTGTATATTTTGAGCATTTTAACAAGATGTGGGAAATATTGTTGTCTTTGCTAAATATGATGCACAAAGGGTTGTCTGAGGGATGTCAAATGAATTGTATTTTCTTATTGTTTTAAATCTAACACTAATTTGCCCATTATTATTTGAAAAATTTGTTGTTTCGTAGTTTTATTTTTTAATTTTTAAACGTAAATGATGCGTTATAAAATTTAATAATTAAGGAAAAATCTTTCAAAAAAAAACTAATTTGAATTCTTACATACACAAACTAAAATTACTTTGAAATGTGGAGCAGAATATATACATATATATATATATATATATATTAACGCGCATTCGATTCAGCATTTAAAGCAGCGTGAATCCCTAGCGAGTATTGATTCTGTAATTGTTTGTATATCTGAAATAATTTTATTAGTTTTGCATTTGTTTTTTCCGAATGGCAATAGCTATAATCTTTATTCGTGTTCTTTGATAGCATCTATTTAGAACTCAACTCGAATCGTAATTATAATAATGATTTCCGATGTGCATCTAAATAGTTTTAAAATAGCAAGTAAATCAATGTGGAATAGAAGAAATTTAAATCAACATCATTACATTTGCTTCTTTTTGAATACAGGTATGCAAATTTAATCTTCACTGTTTGTTTTATTTATATTTATTTTTTAATTCATTTTGCGGTAATTTTTCCGAACTTTTCTTCTGTGCATTTAGGAAAAATCAGAATCGTATGTAACTAAAGACAAATTTCTTAAAATTCAACTCATTATCAGAACTATCGATTCGATATAACGACATTATAAACAGATGAAAAAAATTACTACAGCTCAGAGCTTTTAATTAAATTTAGTGTTAGTTGGATTTTTTTAGATTGAAAAATTCTCAATTCGGTTGAATTTTTCAATGAATGTATTTTTTTATGAATTAACTTCATTATAAAATTTAATATATTCTTACATTTCATAAAAATTATCGCTTTTTAAAAATATTATTTCGGTTAAAACACAAATGATTATTGTATAAATATGCATAAAATATCTATTAATTTAATAATAATGTACATTTAAGGATTTTTAAAGACTAGTTGGTTTGCTCGGGATATTAATTATTAATTTTAGTTAATTCCTTTAAATTATTATCACATCTATAATTGTAATGAGTTGTCTGACATTGAAGCCATGTTATTTAAATTGTCTTGCATATATTCTGCTCGCTGCATATATGAACCTTCCTATGACGAAATAATGAAAATTATTTGAAAATTGAGCGACAACGTAATCTCTTTTTGAAAATTAATCAAGCTTTTTTTTAAAAAAAAATTACAGAATTTGCATAGAGATTGTAAGATTATTAAATAAGTATAATTGAAAATATAAATTTTAAAATTTAAGATGATATAAAAAAAACATTTTGGAGTTTTAATATTTTCTAAAATTATGGAGAAAAAACCCTCAACGTTGCACTTAATTTTCCATTAATTAAAATTTCAAAAAAATATATATTTTCCAGATACATACTTCTAGCCTTCAAAATATATGAATGCCAATTTTGATAGCAAATCGAACAATCTGGTCTGCTGAGCGTTCAAGCTCATTCATTTTGTAGGTATTGAGATTATTTTTTTCTTCGAAAGTTATTTTTTTTAATTTTGTTCCTAATTTATTTAATTTACAGAATTACATTGCGAAAGATAGTTTTCTAACTTCTGTATCATAAGTCTAATTTATCTTAAAGATTATATAAAATATCCAAGTATTTAAATTAAATAATTTCCTTGTTACGTTTATGATACTGCTAAAACCGGGCATTTTATTTACTTTCGATGACTGAATACGGTTTTTAATCAGTTGGCCCATACTTATGAAATATATTCCATATTTAAAATGTTTGATGAGTTCGCTGGCTTGCCAGGATTATTGATTTTGTTTTCTTTCAATTAAATGTTTTAGCATAATTCAAATATCATGATTCCACCAAGAAAACATTTGTAAGCATTAAATCGTGCCAACTCTATTTTGAGAGGAACTTCAGATTTATTTTCTTTTCCAATTTTTCAAGTCACATCAAGGTGAAAGCATTTTAACACCGGCAGAATTAATGTGCAGCAGATTTGTTCATACGGTGAAATGGGAGAAAACCTGAATTCTTCGATCCTGAATCCATCAGGCCGTTGGTTATTTAGGTAGTGAAATAATGATAAATTTTAATGAAATGATAATTTAATAATATAAATCAATGTTTTGCATTGGATGACATACAGCAAAAAAAATTATATTTTAATATTCATATTGTGTAGAACATAAAAAGTGTTATTATTTGTATATACGGTCATATATATTTACATGCAGCATATTAACATCTGCAAAATTAGTAAAACTAATAGAAGAATAGATGTATGTGAAAAGCATGGAAATTAAGATTTTGAAAATTTATTATTAGAAACGGTCAATTATTACCCATTGGCTGATTTCCGATAATCTGGTTAGGCAACAATCTAGTGCCGCTTGACTGAAGATTGATTACAAACAGATCAATTAAAAAATTCTACTTTTTCCCACTGCCAAATAAATAGATTTGTAAAAATACAAATTCTATGAATTATGAAATATTGAAATAATATTAACATTTTATCAAGAATAGTTGTTCAGGTTCCAATAAGTGTCGTGTTATTTTAACTCAATTATTATTTATAAACATCGAACTTCTACTTTAATAACATTGTGCAAAAGCGTGGATACGATGTAGTGTAGAAATATTATAGATAAATAAAAATGCAGTTTTCACAAAACTAATAAAATAGATTAATTATTAACATATTGAAAAGTGAAGCTAAATTCATAAATTTATTTAAAAAAGCACCTCATAATATGCATTACCTGGAACCATAAAATATCAAAATTATTCGTCATTGTATATACGTTACCAGGAAATATGTTCTCAACAACGTTCGAATTTACAAAAGGATATATATGTGTGTGTGTGTGTGTGTGCGTCTTTCAAACAAAACCTACATATACTTTTAAAATCAATCTTAAAAATCGTTTCAATACAATTACCTATGCTTCTTAAACCAGGGGAAGTTTCTCCCCAAAACGTTTTCGCATATTCTCTAATGAAGCTAACATGTCAAAGAATGTCTTTGAATAGCATTCTCTTGCAATAGTTTGGAAATAGTAACCTTTGGTGCGAATTTCATATTTTTACTGAATCTGTCTTGTCATCCGTAGTGACATTTTGGCGATTTATTCCTGACATACACCCCTGGGGGACACCTCGAAATGAGAATGAGATGCAACCGGTATGGTTGTTGGATCTCGCCAACTTGGTGGGTACAATAATAGGTGGGGGCACTGACCCCTCCCCATCGATGACGGGACGTACTCCCTACGAGGAGGGTTGTACCGTGATCGGTGAGGGCCGTTAGCACTCAACCATTATTCCCGCTCGTTTTGCTGTTGCGGCGATCCGGTCATTCAGTCTCGCAAGGATTTTATCCATGTGCCTTAGGGAGGTCAGTTGTGTGACTTATTCCTGACATACGGTTTTTAGTATTCTAAAATCGAAGTTATATTTTAGACGCATTTTTCCCAACCGACTGAAATAAAACTACATTTATAATCACATACCAAATTTGATACATTAAGTCAGTGCTTGTTGAGTTAAAGCATTTATTTGCTTGTGGAAGTACAGACCAACAAACATTCATTCCCTCTTGGGATTTGTTTCAATATTTGATGATGTCTTCAATACAGATGTTAAATCTGTGTACTGAATTTTATTTATCTAGCTTTTTTATTTTGTCGTTATTCTGTTAAATTATGTTCGAACAATGGATCAGGCAGTACTTCCTCTTAACGGATGTTGTTCAAAATTTGATAGAAATCTAAGAATTTGGTTTAAAAGCCGAATAACAAATTTCATTCGTCTAGCTTAAAGCATTTTTTAGTTAAGTGTGCTCTATACAGCCGGACATTTTTCAAAAATATGTTTTTCGTATTCGGGGTGATCTAAAGTATAGAAATTCACCAAAAATTCGATTTCGCATTTTTATTTTTTATTTCTATGATCTCAATATTTTTATAATGCTATTATATAATTTTTTGATGTTTGCATAGTTTTAGAAAAACATTTTAACATCACATCTGTTTTTCTTTAAGTTGAAAATTAAATTAACTTCAAAACTTAATAAGGTACATAATAAATTACTTGAAATAATTTTAAAGTAAATTTATGAGTAAATAATTTTTATATCAGTTTAAATGATCACACTGGAATTTTAGGCATTTAAGATGAATTTTTTTAAAGATATTTTTTTATACATTAAAAAACAGCTGCTAGTTTAATTTTTTGTATTTTTAAGCTGGATAACAAAAAATAATACTTAATCAGAAACATAATTTTTATATTTATTAATTTTTAACAAAATGTACCTATTTAATTTGATGATTAGATACTAAAAAAAAAAATTTTTTTTATAGTGATAGCAGTTCATACATGTAATTTGAACAAACATTTTTTTTTCAGACCTCTTTCATTCAGAAACTGAAAGTGAAATTAAAACTGAAATTTGTTTTTCTTTTTCAGATTATTCCATTATTTCTGACTTTTTCTTTTTTTTTTTACTAAGCAAAAACAGCTGTAATTTATTTCAGATCTTTTTCTTTTGAATTATATATATAGATAGATAGAAGATAATTTTCTACCTTCCTTTGTCCGAGAAAGAAATTTTTGTATATATCACCGACTGTCAATGTATATTCGAAGCCTGAGAGTTAAGAAATATAATGAGCTATATCTAATATTAAATCTTTGAACATAAATTAATAAGCCTTATTATAAAAGAATATGAGAAAAATTATGATATATATTATTTATACATATTTATTTTTTGCATTTTTGTTCACAGTTATTTGTTTTCCATAAAGTAATTTTTTAGTTTTGATTTCATTTTTGCGGTTCTTTAAAAAAGATGCAAAAAACATTGCATTTTATGTTCCATTAGCATTAGGACCCAGTTCTTTTAAACGTAAATGAAAGATTTACTCCTTATTATATGTTTTTATTTTTGTTTTACATTCTCCCTAACGGGATTTTTTTCCATTTTTAGTTTTTAATACTTTTTATTATTTTATTTTTCATTTTTTTTTTCATGGTCTCCTTTTTCTCATAAACAATTATTTAGGTTTTCGATTAATTTCTTATGTGACCCTGAGTTATTAACTTGTGGTAATAATTTTTTATACACCGTTTTTACGTCGTTAAACCTTCTGGTATTCATGTAGTTTTGCCCGTTTCTTCGATCTAATCTTGAACATATTACGAACGAATCAATGCGCTGTCCCCCATAAACTTATTTCGATAATGATGATATTTGGGTTTCCTTAAAAATCATATTTTTATCGGTTTCTCTTTTTTTTTTATAATAAAACTGTTTTTCTTTTCGAATCAGAATCCTGCGCTTATCTGGCAACTGATACTGCCAAATTCAAATTTCCAGTTGTCAGCGCCCCTCGCCGGTTTTTCTCTCCGTGGTCTCTGCCGCCATCTGCCGCTAACAGACAAAGCGCGGGATATCGGCCGGTTCTATTCGCTCTCAGCTTTTGGCATACTTAACTTTACTGTACCAATTTGCCATTTTCCTTGCAAAGGACATTTCCTTGGTAAGAACTAAATTTATTTGAATTAAAAAGAGTCCAAAGTATATTTTTTTACGATTTTTTCACTAGTGGAATGTTTTGTATTAAGTATTTTCTTTCAATTATTTACATTCCACATAATATGATGTGATTTAACTTAGCGTCTCTCTTCGTAGTTGTTCTATACTATTGGTTTCATTATTGCAACTAAATAATTCATTTAAATATCTATGATATAATTGAGAATTTCTGTAAATATTCTGAAATTTTTTAAGTAAATTTATTATAATTTTTTGTATATATTTGTTGCGGCGGTGTTATTTTTTCGAAAATTACCGATTTTCATTGGGGAGATGTAAAAATGGCTAAATTCATTGTTGGAGGTATTTGAGCTGAATTAGACGGAATAGTAAATTTGTTTGCTTATTTTTATTAATTTTTAGGATTTATGTCTGTAGTATTCGCGAATTTTTACATCGTATTATTTATATAACGAATTTTTATTTAGTGGATGATCATGATACTATTAATGTATAAAATGGCTGAAATACTGATAGGAAATTCTCATCATTTTATTGTTGGAGATACAGTGTACATACGTTACCGATTATGTTAGGGATAATTTATTTTATTTTTATAATTTTTTTATTATTAAAATTAATTTAATGTTAGGATTATGTAAAAATAATTATTTTTAATTAATATTTAGTTAATGATTTTTTTTAAAAAAAATTAACATTATAGAAAATTAGTATTTTATTTAAAAATATTTAGTATAGTGTTTTGATTTAAAATTTTTTATTGTTATTTATTTTTTGTTGCATTGATGGTTCTGCTTAATATGATTGATACCAAGTGCATAGTTATAGATTTTGAGGTATATTTTTTATTTATATTTTACTATTTTATTAGTTGTTTTATGAGGTATCTTATTTTAATAGTTTTAAATTATTATTATTTATCTTTATTTTTAATGAATTTATTTTATTTTAAACAAATCTTCCCAATTTTCTCTTTAAAAGGTATTTTACAATCAGACTCATTATATGGAAAATGTGTGTGTGTGTGTTTTTTCTTTTTAAGTAACAAATTTTCAAAAAAATGTTGATTTAAATTTGTAATATATATTTGACATGATGCCTATTGCAATGACTTAGTGCATGCATGCTATGTACATAGCTTAAACTGTATTTTGTATTATACTTCATATTGTCAGTTCGAGGAAAAAACTATTAGCTTTACTATATCATCTGTTATGAATAAAAAAATCATTCCCCTTGCAATATTTTCAATTTTGTTTCGAATTGCGTTTGAGCTGATCTATTCTGCCATATAATTTGTATTTTAAACATCCTTCTGCAAGCTGTTTTTGTCATTATTTTTCGACATAATTTGTATTTTGAAGATATTTAATATGCCAAGTTGATGAGTAATAGTTTTAAAATGTGTCATATTTCAATATGACAAGTTTGCTTTATGCAACCATTTCAAATAAAGAACATGTAGAATAATATGGCAGCTATCTAATTTGCACTCTCATACAGACTTTTAATAAGAAAAAAAATGTATGTATATAAATATCTTGCACTGTTTTTATATAAAAATGAATCATTGAAGTGGAATACTGATTGAAGATTGCATAAACAAGTTATTTGCAAAGATTATTATTGGCACAATTGTCTTTTGTCATTTATTACATTAATCAGTTTATAATGACAATTGCTTTAAGAAGTTTGCTTTTTGTAAATTATTTAGGTCTTGGGTTTAAAAAAGAATAAGAAAATTTTGAGGAGTAAGGCTATAATTATGGATTGCATTAAATTTTAAGATGGGAGAGAAAAAAAAGCTGTTCTGCATTTATTAATTAATAGCCTACTTTTAAAGCTGTCTTTGATTCTCAGTCAAGAAATCAAATTCTTAATATTTAACAGAAAGAAAAATAATTTACTTTAACAATTTTTAATGTTGTGTTTTTGGAACATTATAATACTCTTAGACATGAAAAGTAACATTTGAAATAAAAAATTAGAAAAAAATAATAATTTAGAATTATTTCATTATTATGAAATAAATCCTGCCATAAATACTTTATTTATGAATGAGATGTTCAAATTTTGAATTCCTGATCAATTCAAAATTGGATTTTCTACTTGTTATGATCTCTTGTGTTATACATTATGCATGTGATAAATTTAACTTATTTATAAAATTAGGCATATAGGGTAAATTATAATTATAAAATGAATTTATTTCTCTGTAACGGTTGCAATTAATACTTAAACTTTGAAACCATTAAATTGCATCTATTATGCATATCATGATTGTCATTATATTTGAATAAATTGCATGTTCTTGCAGTAATCTGCCATAATGTCGGATTCAGAAACTGGTGGTGACTCAACCAAGCGTGGCCGTGGCCGACCAAAGAAATCCATGGAGCCAAGAAGTGAAAGCAAGGTATGTTGTAATAAATTTTTTCTCATAAAACAGCTTTAATTTTTATATCTATTGGGTGTTTTTTAAATTTTGATTTATTTTTAAAATCAATTCTAAATTTTTTTCCCTTCTGTCTTGTAGGATAGTGGTACTGATGAGCCTAAAGCAAAGAGGGGACGTGGAAGACCAAAAGGTACAGCCAACAAGAAGGCAAAGAAGGTAAAGCATATTAAGATTGAAAATCTTGAGCTTCATTCATGAACCTATTTGACAGCAGATCTGAAATCCTCATTTTCTCCTTGTTTCATCAATAAATCTGAAAATTCATTCTTATTTCATAGTATTAAACACTTGAAACATTTACTGAAATCATCTTCTCTAGATCATTTCATTGAAGATTGTCAATTCATTAAATACTTATGAAGGCTTGTACTTGGGAATTTAAATGTTATTAGGAATTGAATTAGATTGTGTGTTGAAATTTAAAAACTAGATAGTTCAGAACAGTCCTGCAGTAGTTAAACTATAAAGGTTAATCTGTGCTTTGGGTCTCTTGCTTGGCTCATTTTCAAAGTCGCCAACTGGCATGTTTTTGCGTAATGACTCTTGGTGCATTCAACCTTCCGAGACAACACGTAAAAATGCGCCAAGCAGGGGACCCAAAGCACATTTTCACCAGTATAAATTCATTATGAACATCCAATTTAATAACCTTATAATTTTTTTTGATTGCTTAACTTATTTTTTTAATCTATTGTTAATTTTAGAATTTCAATATTCCATTTCTTAATTATAATAATAAAAAAATTCAACATTTTTCTTTCTTTAAGTAAAAATGTTTAGGTAATATGTTTTCTTATTTTTATATTTATTATTTACTGAGAATTATTTAAGAATTTTTTATGATATCAGAATATTAATAGGTTCTATTTATTCCTTCATTGAATTATTTCTCTGCTTATCTCTAGGAAAAGTCACTTACATTGATTTCATTATGTAGGATTTTTAAATGTTAAGGTTTTCAGTAGACATAAAAATCGTAAATGTTTTTTCTAATGTTAAAAATTTCATCCCCTCTCTTCTTTTAATCATTTTTAGACTACTAGTAGCAGTAGCTCTGGGGGATCATCAAAACGTGGTCGTGGCAGGCCCAAGAAGAGTGTAAGTAGTGTATTGATCTCATTTTTATAGATAAAACCCATGATAGTGTTTTAATTATTTTAAGATTAATGTATTTTATTTTATAGGAGGCTAAAGATTCAAAGAATTCATCAGATCAAGGAGATTCTGGTGATGATAAGGACGATTAAAAGTCTGGCCAAATTATGGTATGTTGCATTAATGGAAGTGAATTTTTATTTTATTTTTATTCATAGAGTTTCCATTTGGCTTTTGTCATATATCAATACTACTTGGACATTCATTCATAAGAATTAGTGATATATAATACTTCTGAAATAGAAATGAGAAATTTTTAGAAGTTATAAATTTAAATTATGTACTTGTAACTTTTAAAGATTACTTTAATCAATAAAAAACCCGAACCTGTGTTAAATTGAGTTTTATTAAGTTAAATAGATTTATATTCTATTTGCAGAAAAACACCAATGCATTTCCTACTGAATAAAGAAATATTTTCATTTCAGTATTTTAAATAGGTGTAGTTTAGTTGTGCTTAAAAATTAAAAAATGCCACAAAGGGTTTGTAAATTTAATAAGGAAAATGTCGCAATTTTTTAATGTTGATTTTCAAAATGTCTGTTTTCCGAAATATCAGTTATTAAATAACTGAAATTTAAATAGATATTTGTATAAATCAATGTATATCACTTAGTAAAACTTATAATTTTTTTTCTACTTTTTAGGTTTGTGAGGAGTCAGCTTTTGATCTGAAGCACTTCGGCTAGTTGTTCTTAAAATGATTGCAATCAATGAGTTTTACTGTCCTTTTTTTGTAATCAACTAAAACAAAAAGAGCAACACCCTTCTCACAAACCATTTTATATGTAACAGTACAAGTCTTAATCATTGTTTTTATTTTATAAACATTATCATCCTTAAATCTGTCTGCAGCAGTCCTGGAGGTGTGGCGGTGTGACTGTTTCATCATCAGATGTAAACTCATCCCTAGTTCGAAAACATGTCTCATGAAATGCATAGTTTTAAAGGCCATAATGAATTTAAGCTTCACCATTTCTAGCATATATGTCTGTCATTGTAGTCATTATTCATGCTTGCCAGTTGTGTTTAGTGTTTTGCCTGCCTAGTTGGTTTTTAAATTGAGATGCTTTTTGTGCATTTTTCTTTTCCTTCACCAGTTTTACTGATTTTTGGAACCTTTAAAAATGTATTATAACCTTTCATTTTATTATGTGCTTTGCTGCAGACACAAAGCCATTGATAATATCATAGTATTAACTCAGTGTTGTGTGCATTTTTTGTTTCAAGTAGCCATTGTGTGAAGTGATGCATTTGTCAATAAAGCATTTTCTTTAATTTCTTCTTTTCTTATTTGAATACATTACCTCACATTTTCTCGCCAAGTTTTATCCGTAATCAAACTAATCTTTTGAAAAGCCAGTATATTAAATTTGTAGGATTCTCTTAAAGTTAACGTATTTAAAATCAAAAATAAATTGATTTTAAGATTTTATTTTAATAATTCTGCTTTAACCATAAAAAAAAAATTTAATTTTTTTTAAAATTAATTTTTGTTTGAAACTTGGCATTTATTGAAGAATAATACTGCAAGACTTCTTGTACTATCAAAAATTGCTACAATTTGTAAATTAAATATTCTGCTTCATAAGTATTTTACTAAAACTTTTCAATCTATTGTTAATCATTAATATGAAAATGTTTTCAGTAATTAATATTCAGAATGAAAAGTAAATGAGGTTAAATCTAATAAATTAAGGCTTTATGACTAAATTATGTAGGACCTACACAAAATGTAAAAAATAAATGATAAATTTACCCATGTTGGAAATAATTAAAAAGTAAATGTGTTTGAGAAAATTTTACTGATGTTATTCAAACTTAAGACTATTTAATTTTCATTATTTAAATTAGGAAATCAAAAATGCATAAATTTAAAATAATCATTACTAAACTTCTAAGCTAAATTGTTCCGAAATATTAATGAATTTCATTACATATTTCTTCCTAAATTACAAACTTGTTTATAAAGCCTACCCTGAGAGTTTTCATTTTTTCAGATAATTTTATGAAATAAATTTTTATTTTAGTAGCTAAATTTAAAAAAGAAATAGGAATGACTTGTAATTGAAATGAATTTTCTTATTAAAAGCCTTAGCTTTATTAATATTAAACAATGATTTCTTGAGAAATGTAACACAAATATTTTTTGGCTGGCTTGCTTAATTTGTGTATAATCAAACATTAATGAATATATTGCAGGATCTTGCTTGATTACTTAAATTCTGCTTTAAATTAATATAAGTTAAAAACGTTTAAATGGTTGATGGTAAAAATTTTGTTTATTAGTGGGAGGTTCAGTTTCTTTCAATTATTTTTTTTTTAGTGTAATAAATTTTGTGGGAATTAAAAAAACTCCAAATTATTAATAGTGGGTTTTGGTTTCGGCTTCTTTGAATAGTTTATCTTGGAAAGGATATATATATATTTGAATGCTAGAGGATGAAATATTAATGCATTAATTTCACTTTTTAATAAATATATCTAATAAACCATACTTGACAATAAATATCACATTCATTGTATTTTTAAAATGTTTATATATATTTGACATAAAAAGTAAATATGTGTAAGTTAGGATAAGTCATCCTCATGTCAGTGTAAGGATTAAAAGTAAAAAGAGCTGTCCTGATCATTTGATCTAAGTATTAAGGTTATAAAAGATTGAAACTTAGAGCATGCAAGAATATAGGATATAAATGTTGAATGTGCCAAATCCTGATTGTTGTTGAGTTTATTTCATGTCTTAAAAGTTTGCTTTGATAATTTGATTACAAATAATTTTTAACCCTTTTGTGCAATAATAAATGTTAAAATAACTTCTAATTACCTGCTGTTGAGAAAATTGACCATTCTTAGTGAAATTTTTCTTATTTGCTGTTATTGTAATAACACCTAATATTGAAACAAAATTCCCTTCATTTGTTTAATTGTAATAAATGAATTGGATATACGAACTATCAAAAATACTTTTTAATCCTGTTTCTTTTGTAATATTTAATTAGGAATAGAAGCATTTTTTAAAACTAAATGCGTAAGTATAGATTGCAAGACTTCTAGGTTTTTGACAAAACAATTGTTGAAATAAATAATGCTTTCATAATATTAACATAAATGGTTTAAATGCATAAATATAATATAAACGAGCTTTCTTTACATTGTCATCTAGTAGCTTCTCTGATGTTTAGTTTAAAAAAAGATATTTTCTCTCTTAACAAGGGTTAAAATTTATATTGTGCATTTCAATCCTGACAAGTTAAATTTTCATATTCATTTAACCAATAATTAAAATTGCATGCAATCATATCCTTATTTCCATGATTCTGGACATCAAAATATTTTGTGATCAATGTAATGTATGCTTAATTTCTGTGGCATGTATTTTTTTTATAGATCTCCTTTCCCTCTTAAAATATATTAGCCCTGAAAGATTAACTGAATATTATCAGCTTTGTTTTTGCAAACACCTCTGTATATATATATATATATAAAAGGAATAATATGATAGTATGTGATTCTTGCATATAAAAATTTTCTAATTTCACTTTAAATTTTGTGGATTTTATGTTTTTACAGTTTAAAATATCGTTTGTCTCTCTAATACCTAGAGTTACAGCTAAATAAAATGCTACTCATGGCAAATACCAACATCCACTTTAAAAATGCAATCCTTAAATCCACCTTCCTAGAATGATATATGTTGAGATGGAAGAAGCTATTTCTAAATAATTGTATATAAAATCTTTTTGAACTAAAAAGACTTTGTAGCTAACTAGTCAATACAAATTAGATATTACATTACAATACAGTCAATACATTATTAGAACAGAATAATTCAATAAAATAAATGAGTATTATAGCAGTTATAAAGGCAATCGTTAACTAAAATATATTTAAGATGTGTATAAATATTTGAAATTATATTTTAAAAGGTTATGAATGATAAATCGTAATATATATTATATGTGGCTATTTGAAAGGAGATTACCCCAAAAAGTCAGACTTAAGTACCTACAGAGAGCTTACATTGACTTTGACAAGATATTTGGAATACATATTGATTATTGTTTTTCTAATATATCAAAATTTTCTTGCAAATAATTTTTTGAAATTCTTATTTAAATAAATACATTTTCAGTGATAAACTATTTTTATATCAAGTACTGTGGAAGCTAGGATAACGAATTTTTATTAAATTTTTGAAGCAATTTCTAAATTTTTAAAAACTATTTGTGTGATATTATGCCTTTTAGAATGGCAGGAAAAAAATCCGCCAATGTTTAATGTTCATTTTACGAAAAGTGGAAATGTGTCTCTTGTTTGTTCATTGGTTTATGATAGGCCAAACTCTTTCAATTCAAGTTAACAAAAAAAAAAAAAACCCTCAAAGGAATAACTAAGAAATGAAGTGAAAAGTCTAATTTTTTAGTGATAATGTTTGAAAATATTCTCCCTCAAAAATAATATCTTAAAATTCAAAACAATTTTCACTCATCTTTTGAATGATATATTTCTAGTATCACTGACATTTTCATTCATTTTTTTTTGTATTTATAGGTGTGATTTGCAACAGTAGTTTCATTTTTAAAATTTGTCAATTTCATTTTGTCATTATAACAAACCTTTAAATCGTTTTTCCCCAATATTAAAATAGATTATTGTATCTCATATATATATATAATATTGAACTAAGAATTTTGCTTCTAAGCAATGAAAAGAAATCAAATGATTTCATATCTTAAATGATTCTCTGTAAAAATGTTTTGCGAATAGAAATAAAACCTACTAATCTTAATTATAATAAATTTGATTTCACATTGAAGCTATCTTTTCAAATAATATTTGCATAATTCTATCATATTACAGAGGTATATTTGTCAATACTTATTAATAAAAAAAGTATTTTAACAGCTTCATAACTAACTTATCAAGAATGATATTCATTTATGAAATTTAAATATGGTTTGAATTTAGGAATTAATAAATATATAAAAATATTAAAAAGAGATAAAAAAAATCATTTTTATTTGATTCTGAAATATAAGAATTAAAAAAAAGTGTTTATTTATTAAATCCAAGTAATTTATTCCCCAATTTTGAGTCTCCTGGTTATATCTACAAAGGCGCTTGCCCTGATTGCCACTTTCTAGTTATGCATCTGCTTGCAGTTAAATATACACCATGAATTTACATTTCAAATAAATTATCCTAATGTTTAAGTATGTGTTAGTAGGAGATAATAATTTATTAAGAGATCCATGTATTCAGATGTAATAAAAAGTTTCTTTTAAAGATTTCCGTCAGAGGAAAACATTGGCAGTAAATTTATGAGGCATAAAAAATTGCAGAATATCTAAATTGATAGAATTCCATTTGTCTTTCTTTTATATATGTAAAGCAAAAGTAATCAAGAAAATTATCCAATTCTATATAAATGGGGTTTCACTAACAAAAAATGAATTTCATAAAGATTTATTTCCTTATACAAGTGTATGGTTTTGGTTGAAATTCTATTTTTAATTAAATGTTGAGTTGTAAGAGTTTTTTTTTATAAATAAATTAATGTGACTGAGAAAAGTTTAAATATTAGAAAACAAATCTTGGAAACTATTAAATACTTTTATTCCTAATAGAAGCACTCCTCCATTATTATTTTGACATGTTTACTATTTTATCTATAAACTAAATATCCAATTATATTTTGAATACCATAAAAATTATAACTATAGATAATATAGCTTGCATATTTTATTAAATTAAATTCTTAATACAAATAAATTCTTGAATCTCAACATGAAAATTATTCATGTAAAGTATCTTATTAAATGTCAGAGAATTTGCCAAGCATTGCTAAGTATGATATATTCTTATTCTAAATTTTAAAATAATCAATTATAGAATTTTTTTTTGTTTAACATAAAAGAATACAGTATTTTAATTAGGGAAAATCAATTTTTAATATAATTTGTATTTATAAAATCTTATGTGATTATAAAGATATAGTTAAAAAAATACTTCATTTAAAACAAGCAATCTGGATTATTTTTTATTTTCATTTATTTTTGAAATATTTATTTCATTTATATTCTTTATTTTTATTTATTTTAGAAATATGTACATGTTTTTTTTAACTTGCAGATGCCTTATACATAAATTTAATATTTTATTTCATTTATATTCTATATAATTTAGTTTTGGGGAGGATCTCTTCCAAATTTTCTCTTTCTCCTATAAAGCTATTATATCTCCTTCATTGATACATAAAATTGGGAACCTGTCAATTGTCTAGGCTATGAAAATCAGGAGTATTCAGATTTTAATTTTTAGAGTCCCATACATGGAAGTCATATAATTTATAGTGAAATTCAAAAAATTGCACTTATATGCATGGATTGGGGAATAACAGTAATAAAATATGGACCCTTTTTAGGGGTGGTGGTGAGTAAGCAGTCACATGTATCAGAAAATCGAATATGTATTTTAAATTCCAAAATTTCACATAAACCTACAATTGTGGTCATCAGATCACATTCCAAATTTCAGTTATTTAAGTCCGTTCATTTTTGTATTGCTTTTATATGCATGCAATAAAAGCAATAACTGACAGGCAGTCATTTCTTTGACTGTCTTCACTTTAGAGGTTTAAATTATGATCTAAATTCTTTTTATCTAAGATGCTATATATATCTTATTTATAAGCATAAAAAATTACTGACAAATGATAAACTGATGGATTTGGTTACAAATATCACATGGATCTACATTTTAGATGCTAAAACTGTTTACAAAATTTAACTATCTAGCTCTTGATGTTAAGTACTTATACTCAGATAGATATAGTTCTTCTGAAGGGATTTTATTTAGATTTGATAAGAATCTTCAAATTTGGTATTAAGTTCTTATACCAAATTTCACCCACCTATCTCAAAGCATTTTCCAGACTATTGGCAATCTGAAAAATGGAGATTCATCAGAAATCACAAGTTAGAATATAAACAAGCATGCAATTAAATTACCAACATGAATAAAATACAATAGATACTAAGTACTGTAATAAACAAATATTAAGAAACAACAAAATTTACAGTTACAATTTATTTAATGTATTAAATATATCAACATATGAATTATTTTTAAAATGAATTATTAAATGCTTAGATAGAAGCTAAAATTTTAAAAATGTTATCATAGATAATCGATGTAATTTTTTTTACATATATTATGATTGCAGTTTATGACATATTTAAATTTTATAGTCTTATTTCCAAGTAACAAGATATGAAAACAAAATCTTTACCAATTACTCATATAAACACATAATTGACAAAATAATGATAATATGCATTACAAAATGATATACAATCTCATGGAAGAGAAAATGCATATCACATTCTAAAAATTCAACTATGTAGAAATTGTAAGAAATCTATAATTAGTTAAAAGTTTGTTATCCATTTTTCACTATAAAATAAATTAAAAGTTTTGACATCACGATTTATCACAAAAATAAATTACATAAATAGCACAAATACAAGATATCATAGGACAGCAATATTTTGGAAGCATTTCAGGAACAATAAGAAACTAAATAGCACTATGCTTTAAGACACATGATTCAAAATCATCCATAGCTAATGAAAATAAATAAACTAAGTATTTAAAAACACAATAAAAGTACAAACCAACAGATAACAATGAAAGAACAAATCAACAGACAACAATAAAAGTACAAAACAACTTATCAATATAATTAAGAGTAATAATATAATAATAATAATCAATATAAGTATAATAATAATCAATATAAGTATATAACTATTGGTTATTAAAACTATTATAATTTTGGCATACTTCTTTAATTATGAAAAATATAACAGCAAAAATACTGAAGAAAATATAATTACACAATTAAATACCATTAAGGTAATAGGTGATAATTTGTGTACTTATCTTTATTAATTACAAAATCTTTATTACTATTATAAATACAAAAATTAGAATTACATTCTTAGACTATAAACATATCTTTAAAAATTTAGTATTCCTAAATAAATTTATACAGTTATTAGTTTAATAATGCACTTAATAACATTGATTTCTTATTTAACACATCTTCTTTATATAACAATAAGGCAAACATTAGGATCTAGATTATATATATTTTTTCTTTAACTGCAATGTTTAAATAATTAATAATTGAAAAAATAGGCCAAATAATAATAAATAAAAAAAAATGAAATCTAGTATGAAAAATATCACAAAACTTGAGTTTTAAATAAAAACATGAAGTCTTTTTAGCACCAGTAAATAACAACATAAATTAATTACATTAATTTATGGAAGGAAAAGAGAGAGAGAACAATGCCACAAAAATCAAAAAGCTGCATTCTTTTAAATCATGCAGATCTTGAGCTGAAAGTAACATCTTGATCTGTGATTTAAGAGCAGTAAAAAAATAAAATGACAAATTTATCACAAACAAATGTCTCAAATCAGTACATCAATATAAAATGTAGTATTTAGTGAAAGTTTTCACCTATACAAAGCCTTTCCATTATCTACATTTTTACATTACACCTTTTCCTCAAAATCATTTCATTCTAAAATATATATATTTAAAAATAATAAATGTTTTTGATCAACTTTAAATCAAGCAACAAATTAAAAAATATTGTTGATTAAATGTACTTAACACAGAAAATAATCTCCTGGCACTTTTTATTACAATGATTTTAAATGCACAATGGATATGTATCCAATAATTTTCACAGAAAAATTTTAATATTAGATAAAATTAAAAAAATTAATAAAACTCAAAAGGTGTAATCAATAGGTGATTTTTATGTAAAAATTATCGAACAACAGCACTGATGAAATTATATCAAGTTTTTTCCTCATTTATAAATTTTGAATTGAAGAGTATTTTTGAAATAGTGGGTTGTGACCTTCATTAAAGTCATTCAGTGGAGTTTTAGAGAAATTTCAAAAATTCATACAGGAATTTCAAAACATACATTGATATAACTTTTCAAATTTATTCCGATTTCTTATTCAATAGGAAGAAAAAATTGTGCTTTAAAAATTGTTTTAAAATTTATCAAATAGTAGCTATACATGAATTCAGTCATCCTCTGATTTTCTTTTATAAGAGACACATTAAGAGAGTAGCATTGAATTTTCTTTTTTATTGAAATTGGAAAGTAGAGGTATTACAAATGAAGCATATTAATAATACCGCAGAAGATTATGAATTTTTAACAAAATACTTAACTAAAAAATGTATGGCTCAAATTTTGCAGTGAACATATTAATAGTGCAATTCTAAGAAGCACATAGAAGTTAATTATTCAAGCTTCCAAACAAAGATAATTAAAACGACCAAGCCAGAATCATAAAATATCAAATTATATTAATATATACTCCCATTATTTCCAAAACTTTACATGCCTTAGCAATTACCTACTTCTAATTATTTCTTAAGAATTAAAATTAGTGTGACCAAAATTAAAATAGGAAAATAAATTAAACCAATCATTACATTTAGATAAAATTTATTATTATACTTTCTATATCAATAGGTGAAATAAAAATAATAGTGCAATAATGGCGCTAGCATATTAACTGCATGTCAATAATCAATTGCTAAATGAATAGCTGAAAAATGTTATATTATTCTATTGATTATGTTAGCCATTGACATATGGTTAAGCTTAAAATTTACCAAAGACATACTGTTAACATAAATGTACCAAAATTATGTATCTCATAACAAAAAAGCAAACTTTATAGATTCTGAACTTTTCATCAAACCTGTCTAAAAATTTTAGATTCAATGGAATTCAAAATTTGAAATTCTTCATATTTTGATAAAAATACAGTTATAATTTTCAACTATATTCATAATTATCTTTTCTATAATAGAACATAACTAGTTTAAACAATTAAAGAATAATTTATGATTTCCTTCTAATATATATCTTTTCAAAATATTTTCACCAGGTCAGTCAACATTATTGGATAAAGCAGCTTTTAAGGAACACCCAGGAAATATAATAGGCCAAAATCTTCTAAAATGCATTTTTTCATCAAGGCATAATAATGTTTTATCATACAATAAAATGCAATGTGAATTTTACTAAGTCATAAAGTTACTAAAAATCTTAATATTTTAGCATTATAAGCTTCTCACAGTGTGCATAACAAATGTAAGTAGTTATAGTATTGTGTAATATTGGTATGGTAAAGGAATGATTAACACTGCTTGAAGAACTTCTACTTAAAGCTTATCAAATAAATTACATACATATTAATAATACATAGTTTACATATGAATATCAACTAAATAAATATATAAAATACATAGAATAAATTAAACATATTTAACTTAGGTAATAAATTAAGTTTCTAAACATTGGCACACACGAAATACAAAAAAGTCCTTGCATTATTTACAAATAACAAAGCCTTCCATTTAGCAAAACTCTCATCAGCACTTTAGATGAAAGTTATAGATTGCTCCGAAATGACAACTGTGGCTGCTCTGATGGCCGACTGGTCTAAAAGGAAAAGACATACATATTTATGAATAAATGCCATAGAATTCCTTTTTAATACTAAAAAAATTAAACTGTAACTGTGAATATTTATAGACACTTTTTTATGTCATACACTGTTTTTATATTGTTAATGCAAATTTATACATGATTTTTGTATATTTATATATTTTTTGTAATTAAATTCTAATTGACAAATTATGCTTTAAATGCTTACACCCAAAATGTAGTTAAAGATATTCCTTTATTTAGAAGTATTTAGAAATAATTTTTTCCTTTATCTCATTATAATCTTATCTGAAATACAGATTTAGACAGAAAATTGGGTTTAAGTTCTACTTTATTTTATTATGATTTTTTTAAAAAAGTATTTTACCTACAAGTGATAAAATGTGTCTTTTAAATTTTTGGATAGCAATTCAAATAATTGTTGCTGCTTTACATGAATAATTAATTAAATTATGTAAATAGACAATTAAATGCAATCAATTTATGTAATTACATCAAAGGGACTACAATGGTTATTTTTAAAATGGGTGCAAATTGATGTCATGATGCAAAATGCTAAAGGAGAATAATGAATTTTTCCTTACTTTTAACTTTTTTCCACAAAGAATCATTTTAAGGTCATCTGAAGAGTGTGTCTGCTTATATGCAGTAGAAATGATGATCACACACACACAACACAAGATGACAGACAAAGGAATGAGGGAAAGTTCTTGAACATATTATCCCAGGTTTTTTATAACTTATACTAATACAGAAAATATTTGTTTACAGTGCTTATAAACTATTAAGTTTCTCATAGGAATTTCTACACATGTGACTCTCAAAGCAGGGGAAACACAGGGATCTTTTTATAAAACTATTTGTTTAGGTCAGATACTTTTATCAATCACTAAGACTGTGGAAATCGTTGACTAAATAACTTCACAAAGCATTTCTTGAATTATTAAAGTGGAATCGGATCAGGAGATAAGAGAATATTTTTAGAATGAAGTTAATATGAGCTAAATTAAGCTAAAAAAGATAAAAATTTAGAAATTAATTAATATAAATTAAACATAAAAGGGAATTAATAATAAACTGAGTCTTCATCTGGTATATATTTCACTTGATATAAATTTTATAACGTTTTCAATCTCATTAATGAAATTGAGGAGCCAGGTCATTTAATATTTTGAGGATAAAATTGTGGGCAAATAGTTTATGACTAGGTTAAATATTTACTTTATGATCAACAACATGCCATGGAACTTTCCATATTCTCCAGAACTACAGCTTGTTTTGTTCTCTATTTGGGCCTAACCTCTTTCAAGAAAGCATCTTTCAAGCATAGACAATTGCATATTTGGAGTTGTTCTTGCATTTGATATAGCAAAACTCTAATGCCATAAGATGATGTATCAGTATTCAAATAAATTGGCTTCTAGCAGTTAATAACTATAAGAATTTTTTTTTTAAAATTCTTCCAAATTTTTAAAAATCAGGATCTTAAATTCAATTTGTATCTGACTTCAATACTGAATACGGTGGTTCTACCATGTCAGGTAAATTAAGATACAATTTCAAAATAAATAAATAATCATTATGCCTGAGAAATGGTTGAGCTCTGAGAGATGAGTAGTTTGCAAGATTCTTCCCCCCCCCCCCTTTTTTTGAATGAGGAGGAGTATTGGTATTATTTAAGTATCAGAAATGACATGCCCTAAATAATTGGTGGATAATTTATTTTTCTAAATTGGAATTTTCCAACATTTGGAGATCGCCTAGTATCTGTAAATTTAGCACAGTTTGATATTTTTCATCATATTCCTGCTTTGTCAACCATACACTACAAATTAACTCTAAAAGCTTTTAACTATTACTTTCATATTTTTGATGAATTATTTCATTCTTTTCTGGAAAGCTAGAATTGATTGCCAAAATTGATCCCATATAAAGTTGATTAAATTTACATCAACCAAATTTGGACAACACAAGTTCGACAACAAAATACAATCTGAATTTTGGCAAACATTATTTGTAAAAATCCAGAATCAGTATCAATTATATAGAATATTTTAACATTACTGATTCAATAAATATATAAACTACAAATGTCATTGAATAGATTCTAGAGAGGATGTTCTTACTCAGCTTTGAAAGATCAACACAGATTCATCAGTACTCGCATTTTTAGGGGGGGGGGAGGGAGAACAGAAGAGCATGCCTCTCAGAAGCTTTAATTCTATCAATATTCAATTATTCACCTTATTCAAGATGAATACAAGTTAATAATCCCTGATGCCAGAGATATCTGAAAACAATTCATGAGGGTCAATTGTTTTGTGAGACATGAAGCATAAACACCAAGTTTATATGCCCATGCAGTGTATAGATGAAGATTATTGAAATTAAAAGGCACTTGTATATATATTGTAGTTGCAGACTATTATTAAACAGTTATCAATTACATTAAGTCCATATTTTATACAGCCCATCTTTGGTAATTAATAATTATTATAAACAAAAGCATATATACAGATATAAGTAAATACATTTGCAATTTATTAATGTATAAATTTATATTCATGTACTAAAGTTTTATATTAAATTCTTTCTTTAACTTGACAAATTTTACTTAATTTTTTAAGGAAAAACTGCCTTTTTAAAAAAAATTCAACTATCATCTAAATATAAAACTGAAAGCACCTTTTTCAGAAATATTACATATGATATATTGTAAAAATCTTCACTGGTATATTTACTTCTAGCATGTATGCAAAGTATAAATAATAAAGGAGAATGCTACTGATATTTATATTATTTAAGGTTAAAAATAAGTCACAATTAAAAAAATTTAATTTTTTCAAAATTCCACTAATTCTGAAGAAAGTAAACCAAATTTGTAGGACAGTAAAATTACATAATTTAGAGGGAGAACACACATACACACAAATGATAAATTTAAATGAAATGTGTTCGATTTTCAATTAAACAATATTTTGTTATTTACTCCTTCTAAAAGATTATTTAATAAAGGTTGACACCTATTATGTTCATCTTGTATTTAATACACCAAGACAAATTTCTAAAGTGGATTTTTTAGAAAAAATATAAATATTTTTACCATTAATGATTACACAGTTACTACCAGATGCAAATTTCACACTATCTAACATTGAATAACCAATTCACCAACACATTCACATGTGAATTGAAACAAATTTCATTAAAATTATACAAGAATCTTTAATATTTCTTTTGATCTGAGAGCAGCGGAATGAAGAGGATAATCTAAGCAACTAATCATGAAACCTTTATAAGCATTATATTTATTGCTATTAAACAAATTAACTGGAATCAGGTCCATTAAAGTATTTTAAATTTACATTTTAAGTTGCTTTGTTAAAGGTACAATTCCTAAAGCTGTTTCATTCTGCTATGAAGATAAATTTTCAATTTTAATGTTCCTTTTCAACTAATTTATTAACATACTTCTGCAATGTGACACTTTCTATTTTCCCTTTTAGATTTTAAAGTTAACTTCAGTGCATTTATTTAATCTGCAATGTACTTCTTTTTTTTATTCTTTTTATCATTTTTAGATTACAATCCATGACTTTCATATTGGAAGTAGTCAATTTTTACATATAATCCAAATTTTCTGAAGTGTTAAACATTTTATATTCCACCATATGTTTTTAAACCCATATAAAATTAAACATGTATTAGTATTATTTTCTTTTAAAAAATTTCCATCTTCAATATTTATATTTAATAAAAATCTTAATTTCTATAATTTTTATTAGCCTTTTAAATATATTGATAAAAACTTATGAATTACATTTTTTGAACTTCAAATTCTACAGAATGTTGCTGAATTCTATTAAAATAGTTTTGTATTTTGCAATTAATTCAGAGGTAAGGAAAATTGATTCTCATCTTGTAACAAAAAAAAAAAGCAGATTATTTAACAATATTTCTCAAGTCAAAATAACTCACATTCCTGATAATTACACAGTTAAATGAAGATTTATTCAACATTTTATAAATGAAGATATATGCAAAGCCCTTATATAAACATTTGAAATTTTATAGCTACTTTACAAGGTGCTAAAAATTATGATTAGTAAAATTCTTAAGTATTCTTCTTTCAACATTCTGTTAGGTGCATTTTATCTGACAGTATTTCTTTTTCTTTTCTTTTGCACAAGTACTTCTTTTTTCGGTAACTAAATTTTTGTTATCTTCTTAGTTTGCTTAGGGGGAAAAAAACCTTCTTACGTTTTATTTGTGTCTACTTTAAACTGTGTTTACATATCTATATTATATTATTCTATTGCTAAGCTATATTATTTATGAATGTTAACAATATATACTGGTGCACCAGTTGGATATAGAATGAAAATCTATTTAAAAATTACATACCACTAACCAGGTGTTACAGAATCTTGCATTAACTTTACTGATATAGGCATATATATCAATATTTATCATATCAAATTTACATACATTATTCATAGAGTTGAAGATTTTCTAAATTTTTCAATAAATTTAGAATCTGGTAAGGAAGCATCCTTTTCAAAATATGATACAATGTCATTCCATATTCTACAATAGTTGTATTTAACAGTAACTGCATTGTTCTGAAAAACTTTAAAAGTTTCTCACTCTCTTGAAATTTTGGATATTCTCCCTTCCTCACAGGCAACTAAATGCAACTATACATTATTAAATATATAAAAAAGTTGAATATCTCAAGCAGAAACAATTATTAGCATTTACTAAAAATAAGTAAAGGCACTCCAAATTATGGGCAGAATATCTATCAGAGTAAATAAAACTCTTCTTAGATTCAATTTTCTGCTGAAATTACAAAAGTTTCACAAAATATATTAGATTGTGGGATGACCAATGAAAGTTGATTTTTTATTTCAATTTCTTTATTTTTTATTCTTATACTTGATGTGTAAATCTATTTGCCTCATTTGCAAATATTTGTTGAATATTTCATTTATATGTTAAGCTACACATATTAAGAACAATTTATTATTTGAATAAAAAATGCTTAATGTATGGAGCAATGTTAAATGAAATAAATACGAAAAACTTTGCTCACAGAATTTTTTAGGCAAATTTGTTGATTAGGAATACTTCCCAAAAGAAATTTTAATTCTCCTTATAAGAACTACATGAATAATTACTCTACACATTTCAAGAGCCATTTCAATTTTTCATTTAAGCACTATGAAAACCAATTAATGACACAGCTGTATTATTTCTAACTGCTGAGTCTATTAAGAACTCCTAATCAATAGTAGTTATAATCTTGCTAATTCTCTCTTCCCATTTACAAATATCAAACCTTTTTTTTCTATCGCTGGAATTCTAAAGGAAAAACAAAATCACAAATTGCTTTTTCTCTTGTCTTCAAACATAATGGATATATGAATTCAGCAAAATAAAATTCCATTTGCACATAACAAACCATTTTTTATTTTTATTTTTATTGATGGAATTTTCAAAGAAAAACAAAATTACAAATTGCTTTTTTTTCTTTTGTCTCTTCAAATGGATGAATAGAATGGATATATATATCTTACTTATTTTTCTTATTACTTATTAAAATAATGGATATATATATCTTACTTATTTTTCTTATTACTTATTAAAATAATGGATACATATGTCTTACTTATTTTTCAAATACCCAAAGAAAAATCAAGTACTTTCTCAGAATCCCAGTTCACCAAAATAAAATTTAAAATGCTTTTAAGAGCCATGGAAACTGTATCTCTTATGCATTATTATCATTTTAAAAATATAAAATAACAGATATGCACAAATTTTGTGGTGCACAAAATAAGAAATCAAAATTGAAAAAAAGAAAATAGCTATTTGAATTTTAAAATGTTATATATAATCCACATTTATTTCAAAAATTAGTGAGGCATAAATAAAGAAACCAAAATAAAATTCAGACTGCAATGTTCAAAGTTTACCTCAAGATATTCCTAGGATTCAAAATCTCAAATGGCAACTCTGCTAAGCAAGAAGTAGAGAAATGACTCATTAACATAAGCAACTGAAGTCAAGATGGATTTTTCTACAAATGGCATAAAAAGAAGAGTAAAGCCTCTTTCTATCTCTATCATGAAAATCCACATTAAGAGGGATTTGTAGATGTGCTTTCACAGAAGCTGAAGATAAATATTTTGTAAATATCAATAAACACTTTTGAAGAAATAAATTATATGCAAAAATTTGCTTTTTAAATTCTTGCCATTATTTTGAAAATGAGAAACAGAATGCTGGTATAAGTCAAAATGTTTCTAAATGCATAAAAGAAGACACTCACTTTTGCTCTGTGTTGATGATCTGTCCCTTCTTCCAAAAGCTCTGCTTCCCAATCCTCTCCTTCCTCTGCGGGATCAAAACTGTACAGAGGCATTAAATGATGACGTAGTTTGTCCAGCCTGCAATGATAATGCCACATCATCCATCAAGGAACCATTATTTATATCACAAATATACCACATGCTTCTAGGAGCATATTAATTTTGAAATGATAATTTATCAAAAAGTTAAAAGTAATATAATTATATTGCACCTTAAAAAGGTGATGATTAAATAATAAATGCATAATGAACTACATAGAGTCACAAACATTTCTTCTTAATTTTGCAACCTCAATTGATAATTAGAAAAAAATAATAATACCTAAGATAAAATGTGTCATAGATTTCACGAGTTTTGAATAGAGATATTTTCAAAATATCATGTTTCAAGAAGAATATTAATTTTTAAAAAATGTTTCTAAAGTAATATCTTAATACTGTAAAATAAAAAGAAGTATTTAATTATTAATATGCAATAAATTAAAAACAGATATAGAAATTTCTCTATAATTTTTATTAATTAAATCCAAAATAAAATTCTACACAGATCCCATAATTCTAAAGAATTCCAATAAAAATTCTACACAGACAATAATTTCATCAAAATCTTAATAATGATACATTTAGCATTACAACAGAAAATAATTTTTAGGCACAAACTATATAATATCTTTTAAAAAGAACAAGATATAAGCATTAATAAAATAATATTAACTCAGATAGTAATAAATTTAAATACATAACTCTCTTCCCCCCCCCCTTTTTCATGTGAAGTAAGAGGGGGGGGGGGAAGAACAGAACAAAAGATTTGTTTAGAAGGTAGCAATAACTTTTATACAGATAACTAATAATTAGAGCCAAATGTCAATCATTCCTGCCATCATTACAATTTTAAAATGAACTTTAAATCAGAATTATAAAAAATTATACTGTATCTAATATTAAAACATATTATAAAAATTAAATAGACCATATAAGACAACAAAAAAATTCCATGAAAAGTTTTAAAATTGAGTAATTTACCAACAGAAGAAGAAAGTATTATTAGCAAAAAAAAGAAATTCTACATTAGGTAGTTAATCATTTGATTTGATGGTAAAATGTCCATCACATAAAAAAAAATTATGTAAATAAATAGGGGAATTTAATTTATTTATATAAAAATGAATGACTTTTTGATGAATCCTTGATGGATTTGAATGAAATTTAGCACAAATTTCCTTTAGTACTAAGGATCAACCACAATATTAAAAAGTTCTAAGAGCTTCTAAAGATAGTAAAAATGTTTTTAAGCTTTTACGTTATAATTTTGGAATATATTATTTAAAAAAAGTATTTTGACATTATTTAAAAAATTTACTAATTAATGGCATGTATGACATTTGTTTACAATTTTATTTTGATTTTTAAATAATTTTTTGAAATTAATTTAGAAGTTCTTTTTGTCTAGTTATTAAAATTTTTCCTTTTGTTTAACTAGAATTATCTCTCCCACACTCTTGTTAATGTTAAAATTAAGTTACCATCTTTCATTTTAGCTTTTAAAATACAAAATAAATATCTTTTAATATCGCTGAACATTAATTTATTTTTAAACACTGTCTTTCAAATTTTTTACAATTTACTACATTTTGTCTTATATTTTAGCCATAAAATTTAATATACCTCATTCAAATTTATAATGCAAAACAGCAAACAAATCATTCCTTTTAAACGTATCAATAAGTAGTATAAATGTAATATTTTGTTTATTTTAAATATTATTTTACAATTCATTTAATTTTATATTTCTTAAATATAACTAGCAACCTGTTTATAAAAAACTAATGTAATTTTGTCTTTCTACTAATATGATTCTATTTATCTTGCCTAAATGAGGTAGAAAAAAAGAGAAAATTTAAAAGACTTTTATTTAGTTTATTAAACAATTTAGGTTATATCTTAAAAAGCAAGATCAAGGCAGCAAAACATGCAATTTCTTTTCTCATTTTAAATTAATGAGTTTTTGTTACGCATTTACTTAAATATACTAGCTTTAAAGTTGTACTTACAATAACATATTCACATATATTTCTTTAAAGCTTTGACTTTTCTGCAAACAAATTTTTTGCTTCTTTCTAATTCTATGGTACCAAGAATTAACATTTTGTTCTTTATTTGTCATTACACCATTTAAGAAAAATTAATTTTGGCATAACTTTATTTCAACTATTATCATTAATTTTTTTTCATGTCAGTAGTACCAGTTGAAGGGAAAAATGGAAAGGTTTTGTAAGACATAAATGAAATCATTCATCTCAAAAGCTTATGCCCAATATAATTCTAGTTTACCAAAAAAGGCTAATAATTCCTTTATATTACTTTACAGGTGAACATAAAGGAGAGGGCATTTACATTTTCTTACCTCCAGAAATAAGTAATTCAACTTACAATTAATTTTTCTACTATAATAATGTTTAATAACGCTGAAGCACAATGTCTAAAAGTTAACAATGATAATTTTGTAACTCTACTCTTTTATCCATAACTAATTTTAATTTGCATGTTTTAAAGTGGGCATAACAAGCCATCCTTTCATGCTAAATAGTGAGATTATAAATGCTGTATATCAGAAATCTTTAGACTAATAATTATTAAAATTAATAAATAGAAGGGAGGGCCTTGAAAGCAGTTAGAGCGTTAAAGATACGTTCTCAAAAAAATGTTTGACATAAAAAACATTTTTTTTTTTTTATTTTCTCTTTTATGCATACAGAACAAATGAAAATAGACCAAATTACAGCCATAAAGGTGATAAGATTATATAGTTGAAAAATTCACAATTTGATAAAAATTTCCTTGACAATATTATTTAATTTAATTATAATGATTATGTTTTGTAATTTTACTGCCTATAACCCTAAAACAATGATTCTTAAATAATGATAGATATATCTTTTATGTTACATTGGGACCCAGTACATAAAAAAAATCATACAATAAAAAAGAAACAAATAAAAATTATGAAATTATACATGTTTAAAAAATAAATCAGTTTGAAATTTCTTAAAGAAGCATAAAAAATACATTGCTATAAAGAAGCATTAGTTTTTTTAAAATAAAAAATGCAGACTGATAAAGATGTATCCATAATGCAGGCAAATTAAAAATAAATGCATTGAAACAAAATTGGTGATAAACTGCAAAACAATTGGCTAGATAACCACAATTATATAGAAATCAAATAATAAAAATAATTATAAAAAATGAAAGTCTAAAAAGATGATAATTCTGGTCACATAATTTATAATTTAATATCAATAACATAAAAGAAGATTACTGTATATTTTCTCAATCAAAAAATTTTAAAATAAAGTTTTTTTTTCTTTTAGAAAAGAACTTTTTATTCCCCATATTAACGCACAATTTCCATTGTTTTTTTTGTTTTTTTTTAATCAAAAAGAGAGAGAGAGAGAATTAAAAGGAAATAAAAATTCCATTAATAAAAATAATTTTAAAAACATCATTAAAAAATTTGTTTAAAAATATAAGATTAAGTTCAGATGAACATAAAAAAACACACTGAAACTAATTCAAAAATTCAATATTAAAATACAAATAAAAAGATAACAAATCAAGGAATTTTTTCAATTCACATTTGGTAACACAGGTGCAAAATACATTTAGAAAAAAATTACTTTTAGAATATCAGAATTGAATAATTCAGCATTCTGTTAGTTGCATGTAAAATAAAATGAACTAAATTTTAAAAAGAATGGGCGAATCCACTCAGTATCATATTAATTTCGAGAATAAGAAATAAAAACAAAAACTTACCTCTTTTTTCTGATAATAAATGCTACTAATCCCACAATAATGATGACAGTTACTATTGTTACTAAAGGCAATATCACAAAATCAAGCAAAGCTGTATGATCAGATGTTTCACCATGATGTATTAAAGTAACATTAGTTGCTGTAATGTTGAAATCATCTTGATATACAGAAGTAAAATTAGATGCATTGAAAGGGTTCTCAGATGAAACCATTAGCACTCTCAATTACTCCTAAAAATTGCACATTAAAGAATGTTCAGTTACAAAATGATGCTATTTATGCAAAGAAATCAGATATATGAAACACATAAGAACAGTACTTATAAGAACCTCATAAAAATTATAAATATAAAACTTTCCTGCAAAAATACAATATTTATATCAACTTTTAATTAAAGTAAGCCCATGGATAACATACTGCTTAATTCAATTGTATAATATAATTGTGGATTTTACAGTTAGGAAACAAACCTAGATGAATACATGTTATAAAGAATAATACAAAGGATTGTATTACACCTCAATTAATTTCGTAGTTATTGGAAAACTAGCAATATTTTAAATCTATGTAGATTAAAAAAAAAAAGAAAGAGCAGAACACAGTTCTAGTTATACAAGAATGAATGCCCCCCCATAAGTATACTTTTATGTAAATTTTTTTATATTGCTTTCTTCAGGATTTTAATTTACTTAATGTAATCACACAAATGACAAAAATGTAGGATATATTTTATTCCATTAGATTTGGTTTATCAAAATAATTTTGAAAACTTTCATTATGATCTGTGGTGCCCAAATTCTGATCGCTGAAGTATTATTTATTGTATCACGCACATCAGCGGAAATGCAAGATTTATTATTGTGATTTTAAAAAGATTATCCTCGCTGACTCACTGTACTTCTGCACTTTTTATGATGTATCTAAATATGTTTACTTATATGTTTTTCCGAGTTGGCAACTGGAAATTGCTTTTAAAATTAATGTTTACTTTGGTTTCCGTTAATAAAGTTGTGTTTCGTAGAGTCGATGTTATTCCAAATGATTTAATTGGCTTAATTCTCTAATATGCATTCATAACATCAAATATCTCTATAGGTCTTCAGAAGCTTTTTTTTTAGTGATTTGCAAAACATGATTAAATTTGGAGCTAATTCTTTACTATATATATTTTTTTATTTTGTATGAGTTTTCATTTGTAGAAAGAAGCAGCAATAAAAAGTAGAAAAAATTATTTTTGTAGATCATATGTTTGAAATTTTAGCTTAATGATGTTCTGCAACCATTTCATTTTAGACATAAAAATGCTCATTAAGATGAATAGCAGAAAGGAATGCTTTAGACCATAGATTCCCAACGTGGGCGATAACGCTCCCTTGTGGGTGTTTGAAGCTTTCAGGAGGGCGGTAAAAGACCCAGAGAAAATTAGGGGGCATTGATATGGCACAAATGGCCGTTAGAGGATTAACTAAATATAGTTAACAACTTCAAGGAGCGATTGTGTGATATTTTAAGCATGGACAGACCATGGGTTTTGGATCATTTTTCCAATGTCAACACAGCAGGATCACTTCAATTAGAACTAATAGAACTGATGACAAATGAAGATCTAAAAATTAAATTCAAGAATTTTGGCAGCAGAAGTCTATTTCGCAACTGCATTCAGGATCATGGTCGATTGTTCAACGACATTTGATAGCATTCCCCTCTTCATATTTCACAGAATGTGGATTTAGTACTGAGGCAACATTGGTAACGAAAAAGAGAAATTGGCTCTTGGTTTTAAGTGAAATCGAGCTTGATATTAACAAGTTCTTAGAATGCATCAAATTCAGCCTCCTCATTAGTTAAGTTAAAAATTCGATGTCTTTAAATTTTAATAAAAATATTTTTAATATACTTAAGTATGCATTTTGATGGGTCTCTGAAACTGTCAGTTTATTTATTTAGAAAGCAATAGTTTATTATGAATTAATTTGTATTATCAAAATCCCTGCCTGTCCTTATGACAGGTAAGCTAAAATTTTTATTCCTCTTTTTTCAAATAAAGAATAAATTCATCAGCATTCAATTCCAACAATATTCTATCTATTATAATTTTTTTAATTCTTGTTTTCACCATGTATTATGTATGCTCTTATTTATCTGGAGTGAGAGGGGGACGGCATTGAAATATTCATTAGAAAAGGGGGTGCCACTTCAAAAAAGGTTGGGAACCATTGCTTTAGAAACTCAGAAATTAATTGCATGTTTACCATTATTATGATATGCCTATAGTAAAATAATCTACTTATTGGGAACATTAAAAAAATTGTCTTTTCCTTTTGAATTCCAAATAAGAAATTTCTTTCCTTTAATTTTAATAAATTTTGGAATTAATACTTTACAATAACAAAATTTTTCTCCCTTATTTCTTATGAAAGCTGACTAGAGTTATGTTATATCAAGAACTATGCATCTCACTTTCACAGAACTTTTATTTATCCAGCTAAAATGTAAAAATACTTATACAAATCTTTATTTCAGAACTATAGAATGCTGAAATATTCATTAAATATAAATCCATTTGATTTCTTACTTCAATAAAAATACATTATCTTCCTATCACTAGAATGTTGCATAAAAAGAAAATTCTTGAAATAAACTCTGCCCATTGAATGTAGACATTAACATAATCCTTGATAGTGTTTCTCAATGTTCTCAAACATTGAGAAACACTATCAAGGATTTAACTCATTTTAGCACCAAAACAACTGTTAAAATAAATTTTGCATGTTATAGGTTATAAAATGCTCCCTCTATGTATGTATGAATTAAAAACATGTTTGTTAAAATTGATTCCAGCATGCCAAGCACACCAGCCTTCTCAGGCAATATTTGCAAAATAAATAAAGTTACAATCCTTGTAAATTTCATTGTGTAAAGTTGCTGAAATTTGCAAGTTAATTTGGTATAATGATGCTATCAAAATATGAAGAAATTACATTATTTAACATTTTTCTTCCTTATAATATAAGTTTGCTTTGTATTAAAATATTTCATAGTGAAAATATGACTTAAATTTTAGATAACGAAAATTTCAACATAGTAGCAAATCAGTGTTAAGAGGAAATAAGCAATTCTATAATTTTTTTCTTGCTTAAACTCATAAAAATTTATAAAACAATTTTCTGAGCTTATGCTCCCAATTTTATTTCTAATTAGCATTTAAATCTCAAAATGTTAAAATAATATCATACAATATAAAGAATTATCATAGAACAAAAGACATTAATAAAAGAAAGAAAATACATACACTAATTTCTTTCTTTCTTTCTAAATTAATACACAAGCATAAGTTTAGTAACATTTGAAAGACATTTTTTGACCCTTAAAAATAGATTAAAACAAACAAAAAAAAAGTTTGAATTTGTCTTAATATTCACAAAGAGTAATTAAGTAATATTTTTATCACAGTTAAAACAAGCAATTTTGATAATAGCAAAAATAATAATAAATCATATACAGCAGTTTAAATTTCCAACTAAAAACTACTTATCTCATGAAAAATTTTAAACCAAAAAGTGCATGCATATAATAATTTTTTCTCTTATCACATAATTTTAAAGATAAAAGCAATATTTTGAGTTGCTGGGACATTTAGTTTTCCAAAGCCTTTTCAAAGTACAGAATAAGATCTTTTTACAGAGGCTTCTTGCTTCAAAAATATAAAAACCAAAATATAGATTTTATCCTTATCTTTTTATTTGACATTTCTAGACAATGCAGACAATTTGTGTGAGTACAACATCTAAAGTATCTTTAAAATATTTTAATACAATATATCAAATGATAAAAAAAATTGTCAGGATTAAATAAAAAAAAGTTTTTATGTTTTTATCACTACAATCCCTACAAAATGTTTTAATGTCAAAATAAATAAAAAAAATAGTTTTAAGTTTCAAAGACTAAAATTTCTGTAAAATGTTTTACGATTTTAATTAAATATTACGTGCATCCAATTTTAACTTTAATTAGATAGAATATAAATTAAAATGCAGGCTATATTTGCTTGTCAATTATAGAAAAATCACAAACAAAGTAATCATTTTTTAAAACTAGTTTGAAACATATAAATGTATTTTGAAACTTATATGATTAAATAAACAGAACAGAGCTAAAATTATTAACTAACACTATGAAAATAAAACCCATATTACAAGTTACAAAAATATCAAAAAAGGTTCTGAATATTTACAGAATAATAGAAAAATATATTTATATTCATGCTGCTTTATATAAAATATAAAGCATTATTTTTTATGAAAGTCAGAAACTTGTTTAATTATGTACTAAAATTATTAAGATATTATAAATTATGGCATAATATCAATAAAATGCTAAGCACAATTTCAGAAATACAGGTTGAAAATTCAGTTTCAAATATATATTCTTTTAATATCGTTTTATTATATTATTTTCCTTAAATGTGCACATATTTTTCAAAATAAAGCAAGTTAAGTAATTATATATATATATATATATATGATGAACAGCAGAAATATATGTATATATAAGACATTTAATTTTTGTAGCTGTATATGTAGATTCTTAAAAAATATATTGCACTCTTTTTTTTTTAATCAAATAGTAATATAGAAAAATTAATGCATAGATCATGGAAGGAAAACATGTATGTATGTATACAATTAGTAGTTTAACATTCAAGAAAACATCTAAAACATGCAATCGCTTTTAAAACTGGGTTTAAACAATTTTTTGATGAATTCGTTGGAATTTAAAAGCATTTTTGTTATTTACATAAAAAATAAAACTGTTACAACAGCAAAAAGAGTAAAAGAAAACAATGCATTTTTTTATACATATCCACAAAATATTTTAATTGGTAAAAGCAATGCATTTCAAGCTTAAGGTGAAATGTTATGCAAAACTAAATTTTATTAACAGGAAATTTTGAGTATTAAAAGATATAATAATTATATACCCTCTTTTTTTCTACTTTTCAGGATAATATAATCATCACTGAAATATTTATTACAAATTTTAATTTAAGAGATAATTCATAAAAGAATTAACTGTGAATCATAAAGACAGAGCATCAGAGATACTTATTTTAAGAAACGGTTTTCCATTTATTATTTTTATTAAATACTGTTTTTTCTCTAAAATCATAGTTTTTTGTCCGCGTGTGATCAAAAAATTTTTCTACAACATATATACTTTATCATAGATAATAAAATTAAGAACAACATAATATCTATTTGCATTTGATTTTTTAACGCACTTTTTTCTGATCTAACAAATAGAGCAACCTCCACAAACTTTAACATTTTAATATAATTCATTTAGCAATCAATTAAAATGAGACGATTATTTCCAAATAGAGAAATTAATTTTTTCATTATGTAAAAGCGTCAATTGAAATCTAAAAATTTTGATTAATCATAACAAAATAGTATACTTACGAAAGTTTTGAAATCTTCTTAATTTCAAGTTTCGAATTCAAAGCACAAATTAGCTGACATGATGTTTACAAAATTTTTTACCTGTTGCCAGATTCGGTATAATTTTTTGTTCCATTCTGGAGTCATGCAATCATCCTAATTTTGAAAGAGATAACTATGATTTTATCTACATAAATGGTAGTTTAAAGCCTTTGGGTTGTTTTCTTGATTTATATATATATATAACGAGATATAAGAAGAAAATTTTATGGTTTTTGTTTTTGCATTAGTTTACATTAAACTAATAGTTCAGTAGTGTTATCTCAACTCGAGTGATGGTAGGTGACCGAAATTAAAAACAAACATGTCTTTGAGTAGAATTTACCGAGTTTATCCTGCACTTTTCAAGCAATTACAAAAATATTCTGTAACTAAAGTAGCTTTAATATCGACATCCAAAAAATCCAAAGATACTTTAGCATTTCCAGATGATGTTTTTCCTAAGAAACTACCACCTGCTCCAAAAACAGTAGAAGATTTTGCCGAAACAAAAAATCCTAAGGTTATAATTTTCTATATTTTACTTAAGTGATGTTCAAATCTTATGGCTAAATGTTATGTTTGTGTTTAGTAAAATATGGATATATTTTTCTTTGATGAACTTGTCTTTCAGTAAATTATATCTATTCTTGTTTTATATTTATGTGAGTTAAAATTGAAAATATAACTATTGAGCATACTATGTTATGATATTAGAGGATTAGTTTTTAATTTTTTTCCAATTAATCAATTAATTATGACCCTAATTTTCTAATTATGTTCCAATTTCTGATTATCTTCTGCCTACAATGAATAATTAGAAAAATTTTAAATATCCACTTAATATTTAAATAAATTATAAATATCCACTTCTGAAGATATGCACTTTTTTGAATTTTTTTCTTGGCGATGTATCGCCAAATATGGAAACCCCGGCTTGACCGGTGGCAATCCTATGGCAACCCTAAAGAGGTTTTTTTTTTTTTAAGGAAGGGTCAGGGGTCATGTTTTTTTTGTTATTGTTCTCTTCGGTTGACCACGTGCCTATATACACGCCGTAAACGTGCAATTTGCCTGGCGAGGAATGACTAGGTAAATTATTTCGTTCATTTCTTGACCATTTTTATGTATTCTTTTTGAGCTTTAAATTTAATATTTGCTAATCGGGGGGTTGGGAAGGCTGCCCCCCCATTAGAATTATTAACCTGTGTGCCATTAAGTTATCCTGTGTTCTAATGCAAATTCTTTATCCTGTGTTCCATTAAGTTATCCCTTGTTTTAATATAAATCCTTTATCCTGTGTTCTAATTTAAATTATTTAAGTAAAAATTGCTTTTTAATATGTTATTATCCTGTGTTCTAATACAAATTATTTAAGTAAAAATTGCGACTTTTTTTGCTATCCCGTGTTCTAATATAAATCCTTTATCCTGTGTTCTAATTCAAATTATTTAACTAATATTTGGTAATCGGGTGGGGGGGGGCAGGCCCCCCCATTAGATTTTTTATCCTGTGTTCCATTAAGTTATCCCGTGTTCTAAACAAATCCTTTATCCGGTGTTCTAATTCAAATGATTTAAGTTAAAATTGCTTTTTAATGATATGCCATCCTATGTTCTAATACAAATAATTTTTTTAATCGTCTGGAAAATTCGTTGAATTTAATGGAATTTTGTCTCATTTTGCATTAAATTGTATTAATTTCTACCCTTTTTAAAACCATTATCAGTTTTAAAGACTATTTTTTTCTTCCTTAATATTATTAATTAAATTTTTTTTTGGACCACATGGGCTTAATAGCGCCATTTTTGACCAATCCAAGATGGAAAACAATTGGCGACTTTTGTAGAATTTGGCGATATTTTGGCGTAGTTTGGCGAGGGTCCGTACCATAAACTTTACTTTTACCCTTTATTTTCCATGATTTATATAATTATTAAAAAAAATATGTTGCATCTGGTCTTAAAAGGTTGTAAATAGATTCTTATAGTTATACACTTACAATTCTTAAATAAATCTCAATTAAGCTCTAAATTCTTATTACTAATTAATAACTACCCCCTGCCCTATTGTTGAATACTTATAATGTATTAATTAAATACTTTAATTTATCAGAAATTGTATCTAATATTTTGAAAACAAAATGTAATATTAATTTATTGGAAGTTCTGTACGACTAAACTTTTTAGACTTATTTGATAAGTAATTATTGATGTAATGATAGTCTTCAACATATAAAAAGAAAGTATATGTTATGTATTGGGTTATGATTATACTATTTTATTTCTACTTTGCTGTTATAATGGTTACTTATGCTACAAATTGATTCATAGATTTATCTTTCAAGTAAATGATGAATTTTAAGGTTGTTTAACTTATTTCTAAATCTGATATTTGATTTTTAATGAAATTGAATATAATTTTGAGAATTTTTATAATCATAAAAATTTATCATTAATATTATTTATGCATCTTAAAATAAAGTTGATAAATTGAAATTATTACTTCTTTTAAATTTATTTTTTTGTATTCATTGAAATCAAAGCTGAAAAAATGGAAAAAATTTATTGATTGTGCAGGTTTCTATTTTCAAAGAATTTTCAAGGTCTAATTTCTGTGACTTTAGTTGCCATATCATCTGTAAAATCAAGCAATATATATGTGTGTGTGTGTGTGTTTTGTATGCATACATACATACATATATATTTTGTATACATACATACATATTTTGTATATTGTGAAGGACCAGTAACACGATATTAACCTTTGTTCTGGGAAAATTTTGGTTCTGCATTAGTTTTTGAGGAATTATTGAAACTAGACTGTTTAAGCATCAGGGATTTTTGCCTGAAATTTTGTGAATATTGTATTAAAAGAAAAAATTTTACCTGCTTCCAGTGAGAATCAGTTCTCATAATTGTTTAGACGATTCCTTAAGATGGAGAGCTGTTGTCAGGCTTGAAGCTTGGCAGTCTCAAGCGGAGGTGACTCAATAGTTACAAGTGGCACCGAAAGTGGTATCGTGATTGTGGAATCAATTCCAAACAAGTGGTATGGTAACCAGGAAGGCTGGCCAAAGCCATCACAGAGCAATGATGCCTGCACAGGATTGCTATTTGGGACTAAGCACACAGCAGCATAGGCTACCACTGGCTCCTCTACTTGCGCGTGACCTTGCTGCTGTGTCTGGAATAAGAATTTCCCAACAAACAGTATACAGGCATCTAGCAGAGAGGGCTCTTTGTGTCCGGCGAACAGTTGAGTGCATCCTTTTGACTGCATCCAACAGAAAAGCCTGTTTGTTATGTGCCAAACACATCAGTCTTGGGCACAGCAAGTGTTTTTTTTTTCAGTGGTGAGTCAAGATTACCACACACAGTGATGTCAAATCTTCATCTGGAGAGAGTGAAAAGCTAACTATCATCCCCTCTATGTAAAAGAAATCAATAGATTTTGTGACAGAGGAATCCTTGTCTGGAGTGGCATAATGTTGGGCAGTCATGCACCACTGCATGTTTTTGATGCAGGTACTGTCAATGCACATCACTATAGGGATGAAATCCATGAAGCCTATTTGAGGTTGTTCTAGGGTGCTTTTGGCCCAGACTTCATGTTTATGGATGGTAACGTGTGCCCACATAGGGGCCAGATCAAAAATGATTTTTTTGAGTCAGAGGATATTCAACAGGTTGGCCCTCAAAGTCTCCGGATCTTAATCCTATCGAACATCTTTGGGATGATCTTGGAAGAGCCATTGCACTGCATAACCCTCTTTCTAATACCCTCCAAGAGTTAAAAGCTGCACTTTGGGGAAAAGGGGCTTTATTGCCCCAAACATATATTGTATGAAGTAAATAGTATAAAAGCTTGTTGTGAAGCCTGTATAACAGTGCACGGTGGTCATACTCCATATGAGAGGGGCTTTTCCCTAGATAAATGCTTTATCTCTGATTCATAATGTTACATTTTTTTATATACCCTATTTCTTAATTCCCTGTTAAAATGTTTTCTATTGTATGTGTCTAAGTTCTTTCTTCTATTGTAGTGTACTGCTCTGCAAAATTTTGTGTCAACACAATCAATAGTTTTCCACTTTTCTAAGATTTTATGTTTGTGACCTTCATTTTATACATGAGTGTAGAAAAAAAAATCAAAACATTCATTGTTATTATGGTTAATAACAATGACTAAATATAGTTATAATTAGCATTGTATATTTCTCAACTGAAGTATTTTATTATATTTTACAATAATTTGTGGATATTTCTGAAAATTTTTAATTTGAATTCATTTGGTGAGATTAAAATCTAAATTTTAGTCTGTATTACAGGTTATTAGGAAAGAATCTTTAAATTTAAATCATAATATCAGAGAGATTGGATAAGCTTAAAGGTTTAAGTTACTAAATGTTTTATTAATTTGAACTTTAACCCACAAAATATCTTAAATTAAAATATTTGTCCTTAATATGTAATATTAGATATTTAGATTTTTGTAATGAAGCATCTTTTTTATTTTTATCCTGGAATGAGAATATTATTCTATCTTTTTATTAAGCAGTTTTAGATTTTCATTTAACTAAGGAACTTTCTTTTGCATTTATATATTCAAAAGAATGTTATTTGCAATTGTGATGAATAAAAAGTATGATAAAATAAGTGGATTTTTCAGAATTTAACTGTTTTGTATTTGTGTATTATCTTCTTACAGCTGGTGTGTGTGTTAGGAAGGATCTTGGATGTCATTATATTAATTAGTTTTTTCTTCGCAATTGTTAGACTAGCGATTTTATATTAATCTGTTCATTCAATATCCAAATTCCGACTGTATATTTCCAATAATAATAATAATTTCTTGCTCCTTCTCTTGTGTTTGAAGTATAGATATATGATATGAAAATAACAAAAACACATTGAGATAGTATAGAAACATATTTGTTTACATATATGTAATAAATGAATGCTCTTTTGACATAAAGTAGAATATATTAACTTCAGCAGATTGTGTTAAATGCTTTTTTTACAGTAATAATTTAACTTATAATTTATGATAAGAATTATATTATGATTATTTGTTAGTAAATTTGTCTAAATATTCACCTAAATATTGTTATATGCATGTAGTCAAATATGAATAAACTTCTTTCTTTTAGAGCAGTCACTTCATTATAACACAATTGACAGTTAACTAGGATTTACATATTTTTAAATGCCAGGAAGTCTTATTGGATGTGAATAGTTATTGCAATTAAATGGACTAGTGAAATTTCAGTTGTTCAAGAGATATATTTAATTAATTTTTTAAAGACATATAATATTTTTAAGTTATTTTATATTTGAAACTATATAATTTAAAATTAAATGTTAGAATACTAAAATATGTATGCATTTTTTTCAGTTTTGGGTTTCTTATGGTTATGATGAAGAGAATTATGAAACTGACAGACATGATCATAAAGTGATTAATTTTTTCATGTTAACTGTGCTGGTGTGTGGAGGTACCTTCATCATGGCATATAATCCTGATGTGCAGTATGTTGATATTCTTATTTCTTTTATCACATTTTTGAAAAATAAAATTTAAATACAATTTTATTTTGACAGTAACTATATTTTATATGTATATTTGTGAATAGTTTAATTTTCTGTATTTTAATGTATGTTAATTTAAAATTAATTTTGTTTCAAATTTTTGTTTTTAAGGAGGGATTTTAAAACTAAATAAAAATTAAAAGTCTATGTTTGGATACAGTTTACAACCTTTTTATTTTATATAATGTATATAAAAAACTAAAAATAATAAACAATTGTACACTATTTTTTAGTTTTGAAAAATCTATAAAAAATAAAGAGTAATTTATCATTTTATGTGCTTAGCCTTTCTTCTCAAAATTTATATGAAAAATAATAATATAAAATATAATATAAAAACTAATTAAATAAAATAATAGTTAGAATTTTTATTTTTCACACTATTTTCTATAAACTGCTAATGTTAAACTTTAATAAAGCAGTCTTTGGATCCAATTCTTTCTTGACACTTCTGATTCAGTTAATGGATGTACAAAGTTCATAATACTTATTTAAGCAAATATATTAATGAAAATTTTGAAGTTGAATTTTTTTTTTTCAGTTCAAATGTAAAGTATATTTTGTAAATTTCAGTATCATTGAAATTTTCAGTAAATTTCAGTATTTTTGTATCTGATTTTCTTAATAATGGCACGCTTTAATTGCTCATGTTGTTACAGTAATTTGAAAAATTGTAATTATTTAATTTCTCTGTTTATAGTGATAAAGATTGGATTTATAGAGAAGCATATCTTCGAATGAACAGTCGACAAAAACAAGGCTTGCCAATTATAGATAAAAATTATATTGATCCAGAAAAAATTGAATTACCTTCTGATGAAGAACTTGGAGATACTGAAATAATAATATAAATATTTATTTTTTCTTACAATTTGTTTCAGCATATTTCTAGAAAAACATGATTAATAATCTGGACATAATTGTTTAGATATTTTTTTGTTATGAATAAATAATTTTATCAAAAGTATATTGTGTTTGTTGTCATTTAAGCTGTGATTCATTCATATATATATAAAGTATAAATGAGTTGGAAAAAAATTATCAGTTTTCAATCAGCTATTCAAATTTTAAATGTGGCACTAAATTTTCAGATTTTAGTTAGCATTGTAATAACTACATATATCTTAACACATTTGCTAATATAGTTTTTTTTTTGTTTACAAGTATTAAGAATTATTTATAAATGAATAAATATGTCATGCTCAGCATATATGTTATAAATGAAGGTAAAAAGAAACAACCTGAGTAATAGAAATATTGATAATTCATTAATTTATTTACACTTGGGGACTTTTTCAAACAATGACTTTTCTGGAATAAGTAATTCATTCATATCCATAAGAACATGAGTATGTGTTTTTAAAGCTATATAGTCCATTATCTAATTCTTGTGCTTATTTAATATTTTATGAATATGCAGGTTATTGTTTTTGCTAAAAATCAAAATTTTTGATGTATTATTAGATTAAAAAAGTTATAATCAACCATTTTCCCACCATAAATGGCAATTTAAAAAAATTAAGAATTCACATTTTAATGTGTACAAATTGCAATTAAAAAGTTAAATTGAGAAGGGTCCAAAATTTATATTTACATAAATTACACCTGTGTAAATTTTTTTAATATAAAAATATTGAAGTTGACAAAAGTAAATTCCTCTTTATTGTGCATGAATATGAATTTTGACATTCTCTTCATTTTGGTATAAAGTAGATGACCATATTTTACTCATTCATTTTATAATTTTAAGATTCATCATAAAACGAAAGACTCTTGAATGGATGTTAATATTTATTTTAATATAATCACTTTTAAGCCAGAATCAAGTATGTAATATATAATTTTAGTGTCATACTGATTCCATATTGTCTATATAAATTTAAAAAATTATTTTTACAAAATTCTGATAATGAATAATATTAGTAAAATTTTCAAGCCATTTTAGCCCTCCGAGTATTTGGTTACTTTGTTCTTATAGTTTTAAAGCCTGAAATATTAAGATCTTAAGAAGTGAATAAGAAAAATTATTTTTAGTTAATCTCTTTAGTTCTCTGAAAATCATAATATTTTCCATTTAATTTTCAGACAATATGTATATAAATATGATCCAATTAAAATGCTGGATTTTAAAAAGTGATCAAAAATTTCTTTTAACTATAATAATTCATCTGTTATGAAACTGTATAATTAACATATATGAATTATATGGTTGTTAACAAATTAATGTTTCAAAGTATTGAGCAAAATAATTAAGTATTAATTTTAAAATTATTTTAGGTTTTGTAATATCTTCCTAAAATGAATTATTTAGGTAGTAAATGTCAAGATGGCAATTTTGTTTATTATGTATTTTGCTGTTCTTTTTTTTTCTTTATAAGTTTAACTATAGTTTAGTTCTGAAATATATATATATATATATATATATATATATATATATAAGAATATAGTATTTTAATATTTTTTCCATTTCAATTTGTATTTAAAATAACATTTTAAAAAGTTAGTTAATTTAGAATTTAAAAAATAAATTATATAGCACTCCTGCTTGCTAAAATAAATAGATAAGTGACTTAGAGCCTTGGGGAACTATTTAATAACATCCCTTTGAATCCTAACTATTTAATAGCAACCTTATAGAATAAAAGAATATATAATCCCAAAATATTTATATTAATGCATAAACATGTTTACGTAATATAGAATTTCTTAACATCCTGTTAAGGAATTTAAAATGTACCAAAAAAAAATCATAACTTTTTATTTGTAAATAATGATGAAAGCAAATTCAATATTTAAGAAATTTCAACCATAGGAAAAGTAATATCTTGTCACAATTAGAATTTAAAAACATAACATTCCACAAAAATTAATCATTCAAAAGTGAAAACAAGATAAAGCTAAACAGAATAACTTGATTACACTGTTTATTTTATACTTTAGATGCTTATATTATTTAAGATAAAAGAATACAATATTAGAGAATAAAAAAGATGAAGTATTAAATGTCTTTTTTCAAAAAAAGTATACATAGATTTTATTTCTTTAAAATCTGATGAAGTTGTTGATGAAAAATTGAATGGATGAAACATTAAGTTTTCAGCCGTATGAATACTAAGAAATTTTCATACGAAGTTAAGAAATAATTATGTAAAATAAATAAATAATAGTCTTTTTATTTTTCAGTGGTTCCAAAAGATGAATGTTAAATGAGTTATGTAAATTTCAAATGCATCCTCATAAAAAGTGTTAACTATAAAACAATCACAACGTTTAGTTTTTAGAACCATAATAAACAAGTAAGTTTTCTTGAACAGGACAATAAGATTCTCTAACAATGACCCATTAATAGATATTCCTCTTACCCCTTCCCCTCTTACAGTAATTGCATCGTCATTAAAGGGTCGATGACGCTTTAATTCAAAGTTTTACATACTGACGTCATATTCTGAAAAATCGAGGATTAATAATTATGATTAAAAAATCAACCACTTCTATTTTTCACTCATTTTACTTTCGTTAAATAAAATTTCCTCCGACTTTTAGTAATATTAGCGTCATTCGGAAATTGATTGCGCGTTTTGTTTACGCTTGTCAGATGGTTGGGCGGAGCTTCTTTGCAAAACGAAAAATATTGAAGTAGGCGGAGCTAAGCTTCCTGGAAAGTATTGCTAATTGTTATTTTTTTATGCGATACCTTTCAGCAGATATGGAATTTGAAGAGAGCCAAAAAACATATTACAAAATGTGAAACAGTTAAAAATAGCAATTTGCAAATACATCACATCCGGAATCGAGTGTTCTTCTGCAGTTGCACGAACCTGCGAATTGCTAATATTTTTCTTTTTTAAATAAGTTAGTTTATTCAGCAAATATATTTTTATGTTTTGCTGTCAAAGAATAAATAATTCGACAGAAACATCAATCTTTATTCTAAACTGAAAATAAGCAGGGTTAAATCAAAACAAAATACGCATCACATGACACGTGACGTCAGAAGGATAGTTGCCAAGCTGTTTGCATTGAAGGTGAAGGAAGGTTTGATGTGTGCATATCGCTAAAAGGGACTCGGATTGTACAAGTCTCGCGTATTTTCAAAATCTCTTGCTTTCTTTGCCAGCTGGTATCAAAAAGATCAAACGCATAATATTCTTGAACAAAAGATGTCGTCACCTAGCGCTGGAAAGCGACGAATGGATACTGATGTTATTAAACTGTATCCTTTCAAGGAAATTTTCGATCAACCCCTGAGATGAATTTAAAAGAGCTTGTTTTGGTTGCATGAAGTTTGTTTGGGTTGCTACATAATTTTTTTAAGGCTAATGATGCTAATGTAAGCCTAAGTAGGCCTAAAGCTTTGTGCTGTGAGAAACCAACAATGACTGAAACGTTAATTCGCGAAGTTGCATCATAGTTTTTAAATGCTTTTCTTTGAAAGCCTTAGCTACATTTGTATCGATTCGAGATTGATTTAAGCTCATCCTTTGAAGATTTAAAAAAAAAAAAAAATTTACTGATTAGATTTTTTTTTTCCTTCTATTCTGTGTTCCTTAAAAATATTTCTCCCTTAAAAAGAATTTTTGTTTTTGAATTTCAAACAATTTTTTCCTAAAAATAAACATTAGAAATTACTGACAGAATTATAATACCTCCAACTTTCTTTTGTTCTCTATTCAGAAGTGTAATGTTTCACCAAAAAATTACTTCTGATTACTCTTAAATTTTTTAAAATTACATCAATAATTTAGAAAGAATAAATTTTTGAGTACAAATAAATAAAATATTCTAACCAAAGCAAAACGATGTCAAATGAAACGTAATGCATTTGTTTTCAAGTAATTTTTTTTATTAAAATGTACTGTTTATTACGATATATTTAATTAAGCTAGTTACATTTCATGAAAATAATTCGAATTTTGAATTCGTTTTTTTATATTTTATGCATTTGTCTAGTGAAATATTTACATTATAAAACATGAAAGAGTTGTTGATCCTTTTTTAAAATTATTTAAAAATCTGCTGATTTTTTTTTTGAACAAAATATATTTAATGAATGCATGCTATTTCTAATTACTGAATGTTTTATATTTTTTTAATTTCAAGTCCAGTTTGATCTAATGAATTATTTTATATAAAGTTTGACAATGTTTTTTGTACAGTATTTTTTAATATATCATTGGATTAAGAATTAATTTTTATTTTAAAAGAAAATTCTCCAGGTTGTTAACAAATATAATACAATTGTTAAGTAAAATTTCTTTTGTAAATGTGCCTGTTTAAATAAGTGCCTTAACCTGATTGTTTAGTATAGAAAGTAAACATGAGGTCACTATATTGGGAGGCCTCAATGAATTTTGTGTTAAATTTTATGGCCCAAAAGGAAGTGAGTATTATAGCATTTTTTAAAATAGTTTGCTTTGTTGATTTGGTAGGATTAAACTGTAATTTATGCAATAAATTTTGCTTAGCTTATTTTAAATTAAAGATATATTTTATTAGCAATTGAACAAATTTAAAAATTTATACTGTGCTTGTCAGAAAGATTTTTAATGTTTCTTTATGTTATGTACATAATTTCCAAGAATTTTAAAGTATTTCAGCTGATAAAAAATTGAGTTGCATTTATTTAAAATAATTATCAAGATAAATGTATCTATGCAGAAGATGTTTGAATATCTTTAAAAAAATTTTTTTAGTATTGTTTGTCATATTTTTTCAGAAATAATTAAAAGGAAAATTCAAAGGTTACTCTTATCTTTTAAACTTTCTTTAATCTTTTAAATTTTTTAATGTTTTTTCCTGATTGTGATTATATATAATTTTCTTCAAAACTGTATATATATATTATTCAATCTTATTATAAAAGTATTCTTAATTAGCTTATAATTTAAGAAATTATGTAGCACAATAAACATTTTAAAACTTGTTTATGCTAAAGAGTAAAGGGAAAAAATTGTCATAAGTAATACAAACATGTGTTAACTTTTTGGTAAGTGAAAGATTTTTTTTTAAAATACAATATTTAAAATTTCCTTAAGTTTGAAATCCATTCCTGATTTTTATTTTCAGTAGGTTTGACCAGATCATGAATATTTAAGAAAATTCAGTCAAAAACTATGTAGAAAAATATATCTTCTGGTAGAAATAAATTAGAAAATAATAAAAAATTCTGTAGTAAATAACATATCTTAATTTCTTCTGCAACTTTCTTTTTCTAATGTGACAAAATAGCTTTAAATAAAAATTGGAAGTGTTTAGAGAAAAAAAAGCTGAAAAATATTTCATGTTTTTCAAATACTTCTTATGTGTAAGCATATGGATAGTAAAGACTAGACTGGAAGTTCCTTTGGCTTTATAAAAAGATTTCTTTTATAAATAGACTGGAAGGTCCTTTCGCATGAAATATAAATTTTATTAGCTGTAGCTTCTCTTTCTGGTTCTGATTATTCTCTCAAATTGTGATAGAGCAATAAAGTTGGTTAGAATTCTAATTCCTACAACTACTTTAGCTCTTTTCTCTGAATTTCATTCTTATGTAAAGTTGTTTTTTCTGGAAAACTTCTACTTCAGTGATGCAATTTCTTTTTAATAATTTTTTTAATGAAAAAATATGACTGGTTGAAATATAACTTTGAATTCCAGATAAATTTTTTTTTTCTCAAGATGATAATTCTTTTAATTTTTTTAAAAATATTCCTTTAAATATTTTATTTGTTAGCAAAAGTTTAAGTGAAATATAATTCACTCATTTTCTTTCTCTTTAATATTTTGCGATGCATAATCCTAAATATTAATATGATTGAGATTAATAATTTTCACTTTGGAATTATTTTTTAATTTAATTTAAAATTAGCATGCTTGTCTGAATACAGAAATTTAAGAAACATTTAATACTTGTAATATTCATTGATTTAAACATCGGTTGTATATTTGCATTTTAACATATTTTTCTATTGTATTACATTATAATATAATTCATTCTAGAAATCAATTTTTCCTATGTGAAAAATATTAATAATTATTTGTATAAGAAGAATTGTTCTGACTTTAAAATTATTCATTCTGCATATAATAACAAATTTATAATTTTTTTAAGTAGTTTTTGTTATAGTTTTGGACCTTTAAAAATCTAATCATTATAATTTCATATTGTCAAAATACAGGATATTTTAATGCAAATTATTTTAGAACTCAGGAGTAGAATTTAGTTACTAATAGAATTAACTTCATTTAAAAATGTATTTAAAAAAGAAATTTCAATATTATTTAAGTAATGAAACAATTTTTAAAATTTGCTAATGTATATCAATATACTTAAATTTTTTTGTATTTAAATATATAACTTAAAATTAATGACTTTAATAATTATTTAAATTCATATCAATGTCTTTGAAAGATGCTTTATTAGTTGGATGTATTCTTTTAACATTGGTAAAATTCCATTCTTATATAAATATAACATATTTATTCTACCAATTTGAATTTGAAATTACAATTTCCAAACACCCTCTTGTTTATACAAGAAACTTGCTAATTAATAAATATTCAACCCTTCTTATTTTGCTTTTATGTTTTTATTTTAATTATTTAATAGACATTTAATTTTGTTTTATTAATGACTTGTGTTTGGAGGTGTTGAGTCATTGTTCAAAGTTATTGAATTAAAATAGTATGTTTGATTTGTTAGTGAATTACACAAATATGAAAAGATAAGTTTATGAATAAAGTTGCCTTTTTCATTTAGGTAAAGGAAATATAGTTTTAGTTTGACTCAGTATATAATATATACTAGCCGCCTTTGGCGACCAGCTGGTTCGTCATGAGTAACGCGTTCCAAAATTTTCAATTAAGTCACATATTCATTAGCCTTGAAGTAATTTTGGGCATTGATTGGCCTGAAATTAAAGATATTTTTTTCCATGATGTCGTCAAAATATTAAATATGTTTTTAAAAAAAACGAAAAAGAAAAAAAATTATTGAATAAATGATTTAGATGTTGCAAATGATTATAGAAACCTTGGCTTTGCATTTATTTTTTTAGAAACCATCACATTTTATAATGGAAAAAAAATATTGGATTAATGATACAGATATTGCAAACGATTATAGAAATATGCCATTAAGTCGGAATTTCAATGCATATCCTGTCTAAACATGATTATGCTTACCGTAAATAAAGAAGATTTGTTAAATAAATGATTTAGATATTGCAAACAATTATAGAAACCTTTGCTTTGCATTTAGTTTTTTAGAAAATATCACATTTTATGTTTCTTTTATTTTATCCAGTCATGTGCTAAAAGTTACATTTCTTTAGATTTATTTGCGATGATAGTTGTTGTTTTTCATTTGAACTTCCGGCATTGTTTTATTTTATCCAGTCACATGCTAAAAAAACATGGTTAAAATATTTCTTTAAAAATTCGTTAAAAATAAAAGCTTGCATTATAAATTAAAAATACTTATACTGTTAGAAAGCTAATTTTTTAATCTTTAAATTGATGTTAAAATCATGTTTGTCTGATAATAATTTCGGATGTTATAGCGGAAAAACTTCGAAATTTCGCTTAAATTTTAATTCAAATTCGAAAAAAGGGCTCCTAGGTGCACATTCCCAACCTCCAAGGTATATATGTACCAAATTTGGTAGCTGTAGGTCCAAAGGTCTGGCCTGTAGAGTGCCAACACACACACACACACACACACACACACACACATTGAGCTTTATTATAAATAAATATATATATAGTTTAAGCCCAGCAAATTTTTCTTAAAGAGAAATAAAATTTATCAATCACCAGTTTGTATTTTTGTATATTTAAACATTTTATGAATGTGTTGAATATAATGTCATATAAGTTTTAGGAAATTTATAGATCAGTAAAAATATGAAAGATTTAAAATGAGAATTTTTGATTTGTTCTTTTGTAGCACCATATGAAGGTGGTGTGTGGAAAGTGAGAGTAGATTTGCCAGAAAAGTATCCATTCAAGTCTCCATCTATTGGTAATTTTTTAATTCCATTATGTATAATTTCAAGTTATTAATTTATGTAATATTTTTATGTTTGAATATTGATCATAGATTAATAATGGTATATTGATCTTTTAATATATATATTTTTTTCCTCTTATAGGATTCATGAACAAAATATACCATCCTAATATTGACGAAGTGTATGTAGTTAATTTTTATTCTTTATATTTATATTATTTGTTAAACTTTTTTTTCAGATAAAGATTTAAAAAAACTGTACAGCAGTATAAATAAATATGCAGTTCTATTTATTAATTTAGAACTTTTATTTTAAACTTCTTGAATTATTATTTTATGAAAAGTGAATTCAAATTTTAAATTTCTAAATTATTTATAAGTTAGAATTTAAAAATTATATTAAAACTAGGGCTTGCTTGGAAAATTTTCATTATTCATTTCAAATATGCATTGCCTGTTTAGCTGTATGCATATTGAAAATAAATTTTCCTATATTTCAGTATGTAAAAATTTATAAGAGATTTCAAGTATTCTTTTAGGAATTTTAAAATGAAATTTATGTATTAAATTCTGAAATATTTTAATTGAATAATTCTTTTGCTTTTTTTTTTATTCAGCCTTAAAATTTATAGGATATTAAAAGCATACCATTTTTTCACTCAAATTTTGGAACATGTTTTAAATTTATGCAGATTATATAAAAGCTTGAAGCTTGCAACTAATTAAAATGAAATTTTTAATAAAATTAACACTGCAACAATTACAACTATAGAATTAATAATGAAATTTTTGTAAACATTATAAAATATCATTCTCTTGAGGAAATGTGTTATTAAAAGAATTAATAATTTAAATGAGATCTAGTCAGTAGTTAAATTTTTTTCAGTATCCTGGCACATATTGGAATATGGGAATCACAATAAAATGTGTTGTTAAATTTTGCAATTATAACACATTAAATTCATTAATATATGTTTTATGAATTATATTTCTGCCTTTTATTTACGATTAAGATATGGGCATAATAACAGTATTTATTAAAAGTTATGAAACTACTAATATAATACTATGAAGGTAGGGGGGGAAAAAAGGAAACTTTAATATCTTTTTTTGATTCAATAACTAAAATATAACTCCCATATAGAAAAGCTTTTCTTTTATTACCATTTTTCTATGAAAAGCAGAATACTTTTAATCAAAATTTTTAGTTTAAGAAATTCAAACTTCTAAATCCATTAATTATTTATTATTACTAAATAATTCTTAAAATTAATTTTTTTTTTAAATTTAGGAAATGTGTAGGAATTTTAAGAAGTCTTTTTTGACTTTAGTGCACTTTATATCTGAGTAATTGCAAAATATAAATTATTTGAATGATTTTCAAAAGATGAGAATATAAAGTGTTTGATTTAAATAATTTTTAATATGAAGTCTGACTGACTTTTACATGTCTGAGTTATGGAATAAATTGAGTGTGGCCACATGTTTATGAAATTAAGTTTATAATCATATATCTTTTTATATTATACGTTGTACTTCACAGTGCCTCATATTTTGATTAGCAAGCAATTTTCTATAAAATTTTGAGTATTATAATTAACTTGGAATTATTATCGTTTAACTCCATTTCATTCAACTTAACTGAACCTTTAAATAATTATGTGCTTAATAATCTGTAGCATGTCATTTAAAATACTTCATTATCATTTGTTATTAAGTTGAAAATATGAAAAGTTCTAGTAAATTCATATACTCTTTATAAAATACTGTATTATGAATAAAGTGAAATATATTAAAAATACGTAAACTTTTAATAATCTCTCATATTTAAGTATTTATATGTAAATTGTTTTTATAAATCTTTACTTTTAGTATTATGAATTCATTTCATGATAAAAAAATTAAAGAAAAATATTAAATGTTAAATTGATTTAAAATTATTTATACAACTTTTAAACAGTAACAGTGCCTGTTGCTAATGGAAAAATTTTGTTCATGCTTCATTCAGGTAATATATAAAATGATAAGTTTTTTTTTAATGTATTATGAAATATTTACTTTATAAATATCATTTTCCAGAAGGATTTTCCCATGGTTCTATTTACCTAAAATTATATTATTATACAATAAGTATATTATCATACAGTTTTATTTATAAGAATAATATATTTCAAAATTGTAATTACTCATGGTTAAAATTAAAAAGGAACTTATTGTCTTACATAGAGAAATTTGTTATGAAATCATTCAATTTACTGACTATTTAGTTTTTAACTAAATATAATTAAATCACCTTAAAAAAAGTTAAAAGTTTAAAAAAGTTACTTTCTGAGATTATGAAAGACTAGATGGTGAAGAGGAGCACTAAAAATGTGATAGTTTAGTGAAGATATGTTTTTCTACCTGCTATTTCAAAGTAGGGATCATGCTTAAAAAATAATCAAACTGGTGTCTGTATTGCAGATCTGGCACCGTTTGCCTTGATGTCATCAACCAAGCATGGACTGCATTATACGGTATGAGTTTAAAAATTTAATCCCCTCAGAGATATCAAATTACTGCTATAAACTGAGGCATGAATTTTATATAGATTAAAATCCCTTTTTTATTTTTTTAAATTTTTGTGAAAAAAAAAAATGGTGATACTATTACAATGTACAATTTTAAAAATCTTTTCTAAATTTTTTATCATAAAATTAATATATATTTCTACACATATATTTATGTTCATTTTCAAAAAAATTACATCCTAAATAGTATGATTTTGTTTCTGTTATAATGCTTGTGTTTTTGTAGATTTTTACTTTAGGTTCAATAAGTATATTTTTTTATAGGTATATGATTTCAGAATGGTTATTCAAATTTTTCACTTATTATAATTTTTCCTTCTTGTATTGTATACTTTGTGAGAAAAGATTTTTTTCTGTAAAAATTTTTATTTTCATGAAATTGAAAATTGTGAGTAATTTAAAACATTAAAACTATAATTCTCACAATTTACATTTTGTATTATATTATTAAGAATCATAAAAGCTTTGTCATTAAATATCAACTGCAAGTCAAATTTAAAGCACACTAAAATTATTTGTAACGATATTTGTACCAATTTTTTGCCAGTCAGAATTTATTAGATTTTAAATTGTTTTTTATAAAGAAACCTTTTCAGAATGAAATGATTTTGATTCTAAATTTTTATTATCTTTGCGGTTGAGTTTTACCCTATTACCTTCATATTGATTTTGTTCCATAGAATTGTGCCAGTGAGATTTATAATAATTAAGAAATTTTATATGTAGGTTATTTTTGCCAGTCTTATTTTTTAATTAATGTATTTTTTTCTAGCATTTTTAACCATAATGTAAAAAAATATGCATTTTGTGTAATAATCATGTAACCCTATAAAATTTTGAACAATACTTATTTGTTAAAAAAATTATAAAATTATGTTTTTACAGAAAGTTTATTTTAATGTCTTTGTTTTATTTTCAGCACTTGTTTCTGAAGGATAGAATAAACACACATGCTCTCTCTTTTTTAGTTTTAATTTAATAATCTTTTGCATTTTAAAATGCTTGTTTATTTTTAAGCTTAACATAATTTTTATTGTGATCAAATATTATTCGTAATGTGCCTTATTGGTCTTTTCAATATGATATTATTGTGTTTAAGTCAAGAAAAATACATAAAACCTATCTAAATAAGGAAAAATGTTTTTCCCCCCCTCAGATGTATTTTTTTTTCTAGTTTTAGATCAGTTTTTATATTTTTGAGTGTCATTGTTTTCTTTTAGATTTATCCAATATTTTCGAGTCTTTCCTTCCTCAGTTGTTGACATATCCTAATCCTATTGACCCATTAAATGGAGATGCAGCTGCCATGTATTTACATAAACCAGAAGACTATAAAAAGAAAGTACAAGGTATATTCATTTTAATTACTCATATATTTAAAATTCTGTTCTCATTTTATTGCTCATATAGAATATATAGATGAATTTTGTATTTTAATTATTATTTTGTAATAAGTATTTTAATACAGGTTTGCCAATTTATAATAACTGTGCATGATATTCTAATCCAGGATATGTTGAAGAGAAATTTTTATAAAATATCACTTATCTTTAAATATTTTTTATGACAATCCATTTGTGTTACAAAATAGAATGTAAATAAAGAACTTACAATAACTGAATATACTTAAGGCAGTAAAAAATTTTTATTATTTAAAAAAAAAAATTAAGGATTTTATTTATATTATTCCTTTATTTAATTTTATTTCTGCAATCATTGATAACCATTTGATTCATCTAAATTAGTTGCTAAAAAGTTTTAATTTCTTATTTTGTGTAACCTAAAATTTAATGGCTATACTTGAAAAATATTTTTAAACTTCAAAGTTTGATTGTGAGTTTAAATAAATCACAGCTCTGCCCAGTTTTGTATATTCTATTATACATTTTTCTGATTTTCCAACTGTATAGTTGGTCATGCTCATAATTAAATCTCAGAAAAGGGCAACAATGTTCAAATAAAATAGATGAGTTTTAAATTTTTACTAGTGCCCAGTAAAATTAGGTTTCAATTTCAGGATACAATAAAATATCTTTAAAAAAGATTCAAAGCCTACTTTATACTGAAACTTACTCTGAAATCTTAATATCTTGATAATCAGCAACGAGGAAAAAAAGCCAAAATTAATATTGGGTTATATATGAATTTCTTCTAAACTGAATAAGAAGCTCATATATTTTATTAAATAACGTCTATTTTAATAAAATATATTTACCTTATCTAAGGGAAATATATTTTTATGATTTATGCTTAATACATTATTAAAAATAGAAGTAAATTGATATAGAAAATCTATTTTGGGCTATAATTTTGATCATAATTGCTGGAAAACACTAAAAATCCTCGTAATTTTCCTCTTCTCAAAATTTTATTTATAAAAAAAATGCATATAACATGCATATTTCTACCCTCTAAAAGCTATATGTGCTTTAGTTTAATCGTTTTAGATCGAAGTGATCTATGGAATATCCAGATGCACACTTTTATTTTTATTATTAACAAAGATCCCAACAACCTCAAGATTAAACTTCACCCTCCAACTTATGATGCACTCTGTACTTAAACATTTATTGAAATTGGATTTTCATAAAATAAAATTTCATTAAGTTTAATTAATATTTTTAATAAAGTTATAGATAAGAAAATTTATTATTCATTCAATTCTGGGATTTAATATGTGAATAGATTTTATACTTTTAAAGACTTTTGTTTAGGTATTATCTTTGATTATCTTGTTATCCATATATATTTGTAAAGTTTTAGTTTTGCTTTCTATAGTTCAGAGTTTCTTAAACTTTTTCCTTGAAAATTTCAAAATTGAAGAATAATTGAACAGGAAGCCTTAATTGTAATGGAAATAAAATTTGTCTTTAAACAGTAATCCAGCATAATTTTAATTAGTCTGAATTAATTATAATTTTTAAAAAATGGTTACTCAGCATTATTTTAATAAACTAATTTTAAACTTTTTGTTCATAAATGGAAGTTTTCCCAATCTGCAGTTTAAGAAGCTCTGCCTCATTCTAGACTAATGATACCAAATATTTTTGCTTGTTATAGAATATGTGAAAAAATATGCCACAGAAGAAGCTCTGCGAGAACAGGAGGAAGATCAATCTAGTAGCGAGAGCTCTATGAGTGATTTCTCCGATGATGAAACACAAGATATGGAACTATAACAAAGTTAGAATTGGGGTAGGGGAAAATTAGGGTGGGGAGGGACAACATTGGGGATTATTATTTTGGGGAAGGGGGGGAGGGAGGGTATAATTTCAAGCACCATATGCAGAGAAATCATGTGTAAATTTTTCATGTTAGATACTGACTGATGCTGCTGTACTCTAATTCAGAGCAGCTTATTCTTTTTAGCATCGCCTCTTTATATATAATAGTCCTAGTTTTCTTTGTAAATAAATATAGTTTTGTGTGGCTTCATCTATCAAATAATTCTTCTAATCATTAAGACTCTCCTATGTAATTCAATAAAACTTTGCTTTTTAAGAAACCAGTTGGAACATAAAAAGTTGCATTTACTTTTCATACGTATCTGTGGAAAGGATGTGTTATTTGTTTCAAAATGTTTTTAGTCAATATAAAATTTTCAAATAATTAAAAAATTTAATCATGTTCTTTTTTATCTTAACAAATAAATCTCTACAAGAGCAATTAAATTTTTCTTGTTTACACCTGAATTCTGGAGCTTGCTAGGTTGCCTTTCATTTGATGTTAAAACTTCAAATGATGCACGATACTGTGTTTTGGGGTAAAATTTTAGATTTTATATTTTCAAAGATTTTAACGTTACATCTATGAGTTTGATGTTTTTCTACTTGTGTGAATATACATTTTGTGTTACGACGCCAAGATTTTTCTTTGTGATATGAATTTTCTATGGTTATGTTCATTATTCATTTGATTAGCAAAAGCTGAAACTGTTGCTTCATGCAAAATTTAATTTATGGTGTATTGTTTTTCAGTAGATGTCATTGAAATTTCAAATTTGTTGAAATTACAAGTAAATATGCAAATGCTTATTGTAATTTCTTTATATCAGCAACAATTACAAAGGTAATTATATTTAACAATGATATAACTGAATAAAAATAATTCTAATTCATGTTCAGCATCTAATGATTTTTTAATGAGCTTATGATTATCTTATGTGTAGAAATTTTTAATTGTTCTTTTTAAGTTCAGGTCACATAACAAAAGAGTGATCAGGATTTTTTCCCCTTAAATTTTAAATCCTTATTAGCAGTTAATTTTTAGACTCATTTAAATTTGATATCTACTAGCTATAACTTCACTATAAATAACTATAAGGCTAAAAGTAAAGTTTTTGAATTTTATTAATTTTACTGCCTTCTTGCACTTCATTCAGGTATTAAGCCACAAATTTTGTTTTTAAAGTTGTAGTTTTCTAGGTTGCAGTTCTAGTGGATTCAGAAAATATAAGAGACCTCTTTACTATACTACTGTTTTTATGTGATAAAAGCAAATAGCAACCAACATTTCCTCACTGCTTAAAACCTTTTAACCTAATTACCTGTATTAGAGGTAAAAGCTTTTGAACAAATAATTATATCTGCCATGTAATATTTCAGAAATTGTCATCAAATGTGTACTAAGATGTTAGAATTGTGCCTAGTTTAATATCTGAGTGCTAGATATAGTGGAAAAATAATTATATGAAATTGCAATATATCTAATTTCGAAAAATGTGTAATTATTTTATACATGAAAATTTTTCATTGTCAGACTTTTATTTCAAGTTTTCCTTTGTTAAAGTTATTGAAATATTATATTTTCATGTTGGAAAATAAGGTTATTGATTTTGCTTGGTAATTCTTGTATCTTGCAAAAATTGCATTACTTATGTATAGCTGATTTTTTTCCCCTCCACTTTTATATTGATAAAATAAATTAAACATGCTTAAATGTTTTAATTTCTAAGTAAAGCAAGACATGATCATAATGTTTCTGTTTTTATATTTCTTCTATAAAAATATTTTTAACTTTTTTTTTTTTTTTTTTTTGCTTGTTTTGAAGTTGAGTAAAAACATTACCACCCTTTCTCTCTCTGAAAAACTGGAGTGTATGTTGATGAAATAAATTCTTGTATGATTTGGATTTTCTTTTGATCATGATTTTGATTTGCAAGAGACCTTTGAAATGAAGTATAATGTACAGAATAATTTTTAAAACTTATTAATATTTGTTGGAACATAAATATCAGAAGTCTAAAAGAGCATATTCTTTTTTGGAAAGATTTTTATTAATATTAGAATGTGATTATAACATTTTTTTGAAAAAACCATGAAAAAAATATTGTTTATTTCCTGATAATTTAAAAGTGCTTTTTATTTTCAAGCATTATTATTATTATTATACAGATATGATATGAATAACTTTTTTATTTTGTGAAAAGGAATTTCAATTCATTGTAGTGTAAACAGAAATTACTGTACACCAAAAATAAGTTTGATATTCTGACTTAAAAAGCTCTATTATTATTGAGATGATTATGTTGAACAATTACAGATTTAACTTTGCACTACAAATATTGTTTAAGGAGGGATGGTTTGAAATTGGTGTCATTTTTTCTTGAAATGTATGAGAATGAAATTATTTTAGTTGAAAGAAAAAGTAGTTTGTTATTAAATCCTCTAAATATATACAATTCATTATAAATTTGACCTGAACTTCATAATATGAATTGTATTTATTTTATTATCTTTAGTGTTTGATAGGATAGTTTATAGGCCATTGCTGCTATATTTTATGTTTGTGTTCTGAATTAGAAAAGCATAATAGAAAGTAGTTAACTCATGGATAATTTTGTTGTGTAAGATTTAATTTTATTGTACTTATAAAGTATAAAATTATGTGACTGAAATTTTGTTTTGTTTTTCTAATGAAATCTATACTAACTCTGTTAGAGATAAAGTGACCGAAAATTGATATTAAGAACCATAGAGTGTTGAATGTTTTCTAATCATTAAAGCAAAAGAGTAACTTATATATTGTATTTGTTTATCTAATTAGTATTGTTTATTTGAAATGTGTGATTTTTGTAACATATTTAACTGTTTATCATATTCTTCATATATATATATTTAATTGTGTTATTCAAAATGGTGATAGTCTTTATTTCTCTGTTTATAAGCTTAAAAATAAATAGAGCAATTTGTATAGTTTGTAATTATATATAGTGTAACTTATGATGTTAAAAAAATCAACTCTAAAGTGGGTTAAAAAATTATCACTTTTATATTATTTTTCACTGTAATTTCACTAATTTTTTCTTATTGTTATTCCAAAAAATATGCTTGAAGCTAATGAATTTCTAAGCATGGATCACAGTTTTCAACCTTTTGCAAATATTCATATTTTTGAAATCTTCTGTTCTAGAAATGCGCTGTTTAGATAAAATATGTAAAGATTATCTTCAAATATTTGTTATCTTAGGTTTTTAAATTTCATTTTCAATAATTTAATAGGGTTGATACATATTTATATTTTGGATCATTGTTTTAAAAAAAAAACTATAGAATGTGATATATGAATTGTAAATGCTTCATTAAACCTTGGGATCAAAGCTCGCTCAATTTAGATAAATTTCATACCATGTGTTTAAATTAATGCTGTACTACTTTATTTTTATTTCCATAGAAGCTAAATTTTTTTAAATTAAATAATAGTCCAGTGATTGACATGAAAGGAATCTTTAATAATGTTTTCAAAGTTCTTTTAAGAATTTAATTGAAAAGTCTTCAGTATACATTCATATTTTGCCAGTTGAGAAAATTAAATTTTTTGTTTACCATTAATGTGCTTTGTAAGAGCACCATGAAATATCTGTGATACCTACCAAAATAAACATGCTTGTTCGTCATGTTGATCTTATTGTAAGCACAAATATATTGGTTGATTTAAGTGCAATTCTTAAATGCTAGAAAAATTAATAACTATTTTGTTCCATCCCAATATTCTACTTTTCCCCCATTCGAATTTTATATACATTTACAAAAATTAAATGTAATTAAATAGCTTTGATGGAGAAAGATATGCTATAATGCATTCTAAAGATAAGCATTATTTTTTGTAGATATAGAAATCTAATGTGTATAGATGATAGAAAATCTATACACACATTTCTTGAAGAATAGGTAATTTTACCAAACAAGCATTATTAAATATTCTTAAATTCAAGTTCTGTTTTAATTTAAAAACTCTCTTCGAAATCGGTTTCAAAGCGTTACCATTTTTTAGTAGAGAAATAAGAATTATTGAATGGATACAGAAATTTTTCATTCCATTGTTGGTCATCAGAAGACATATTAAATACTGATTTATTCCTTTCTCAAATCAATATATTATTTACCATTTTTTTTTCCATTTAATTTGAAAAAATTGAAATTTAGAGTTATCTAGTAATTATGAAAAAACTTTAAAAAAAAAATTATCAGAAGGTTGATAACTTCTGTTCTATGTTTTAAACTCATGAATTTCATCTTATAAACATACAGTTTAAGGAAATCAGTCATTCATTCATATTATTTTTGAAAGCAAAATTGGTATTTAATCCAAGTTTCATGCTAAAACTTTATAAAAAATTGCTCTTTTAAAAAAAAATCAGTAATTGCCACTTTAAAAAAATACAATAATTGTCACTTTAGTGAGCTCCTCAGCTCAGGTAAAGAAAGAATGGCTTAGTTCTCATTAGCAAACTTAATCAAATCAATCACTATTCATTGTATTTTGCTGAAATTAGTCATACTGTTAATGTCGGTTTATTTTAAATCAGATACTTGGTGTATATATTGTTTGTACCTACTGCAGTGAAGGTATAAATATTTTACTATGTTTGAGGAGAAGAATCAAAATTTAATTGAGCATTGTGCAATGTAATTCTTCACAGTTTAGGCTGTTATATATGTCTTTGATAAAAACTTATTACAAATGTTACTAACTGCAATAAATTTGAAATGTATTAAATATTAATGATGTACTTTATTAAATGCATTCAACTAATAGCAAAGTTAGTTTGATAACGGATTATAAAAAGTAATACTGCAGCAATAACTGTCGTTTAATAAGTTGTGCCAATGTCTTATTCAATGATTATATATATTTAATGAATTCTTTTTATGTTTTACCTCACCCATAACAAATCATAATTTAATGTCTTGTTACTATTTAATGCATCAACAAGTCAATAATTTTACTTCATTAGATAAGTGATATTTTTGTACATTACAGTGTATCTGTATAATGCATTTCATAATCTTTGCTAAATTTAAATTATGCTAATGTAAATTGCTCATATTTGCTCTTGTAATCACTGAGCATGAATATTTAAAATTACATTTTGGTGTTGGTTGTCATACTTAAAAAAAGACAATGTTATTTTCCGTCATGTTCATTTCGTTTATATATATCTATAAATGTGTATGTGTATATACATATAACCATGCTATATAAAAGATTATGAAATAAAGCACTGATTATTTTTATGAATGTGTTTCTTCGAGACACACATTTGTAAGTACTTATTTATTAAGCATATCAATATATTAATATTGTTAATGGCATTGAAGGACAGTTTGTCGCAGCATTAATTAATAGAAAATTATATATTGAAAGCTAAGTGTAAATCTAAACAAAAATTTATAAATGAATGACATTTAACATTTCAGAAAAATAAACAAGACTAATTAATATAAAGGAGTTAACCACAAAAGCAGATATAAATTTTTGTAGCATTTTATACTATAGAGGAAAGGTTACGATTTGAAATGTTCTTGAAACTTTCCAAATATTGTACTGATTAATTATAATATAATTGAATTACATAAAATGTAATTTTTTTAAATCATAAAATTTGATGATTTGAATCTGCTGAATTTATGCACTACAACCTATTTATGAAAAGCTGTGAAAAATAAAATGGTACAACCTTCGAAAATTTTTCTTTTATAATTATTACTTCTTGGTTTGATAGCCTTCTTCATTATTTTTAATTTAAAAGCATTATTGAAATAAAGGGAACATCAAAACTTTTTAAACCTTTTTCACTTCCAAATACAGAACATTCCTTGCTGATAATTTTTAATTGCTACTAATACTAATGAATTTTTTATTGCTAGTAATATTATTTACTAGTCTGATTTTTTTCTTTATAAATTATGGCATAATTCAAATGTAGAGGATTTTGGGAAAACTAGGGGGAAAGATAATTATTATTCATTTAAGGAATATTGAAAATGTTTGTATGTAATTAGAAATTAATGTTTTAAAAAATAATTAAAGAAAAGCTATTACTTTCAAGTTTTATTGTATTATTGATAACACATAGTTCATGAAAAGCTTTCATTGATTTTGAAATCGTTGGAGTGTGACGTCATAATCCAAACAGGTTATTTCTCTTTCTCCCGTTCTGACCTTGACAGTTATACGCAGTTAGGAAGTCAAATATAGCGTTCTTAACACAAAAGTTTTTTCAGAACAGTGCAGTGACATAAAAATAACACATAATCCCGAGATTAGTGCTTTTCGTTTTCTGTACAGAAACATCTTATATATTGAAATAAATGCAGTTTTATTTTAGCAGCATTCTGAACATCAGTATCTGTAGTCTCAACGCCTGTCGAATACTATGTGAGAACATGATATTGTTTTATTGTGAGGTTCTTGGAGCCTCAAAATGAGTAGGCAACAAATTGAAGATTTATCCCTTTTTTTCATTATTTTGGAGTCTGCTTTCACTGTACGATTTTTGAATTATCTATCGTCTGCTGTCGTAGTTTTTCCCTTCGAAATCAAAACTGCTATTGCCTAACTCGTGCAACGTTTTATTGTTAAAAAAACCCAAACAAGTTAAAATGTCAGTTTAATCGATAAAAATTTTTGGTTCAAGGATAATTTCAATTAAAATAAAATAATGCATACAATTGGTGATTTATCGTTAACTAAAGTTACAACTGGATTTCCAAATGATACGTTCTCTGAATTTTTACGAATTTTCTGAATTTAAGCAAGATTAATCAGTTTAAACCGCTATGAAACAATCGTGAGATTATCAGATTACGCATGCGTCGATATTTAGAAAAACGGTGGTATTTTATTATAATTACTATTTTTAATCTGAAAATTAGTCGAGCTCCAAAGCTGTTTACTTTGGTTTACTTAAGCTGTTTAAAGCTGAAAATAGAAGTTTAAAAAAATATGATCATTTCAAAGGGTTAATGGTTTAAATTACTTAAGATAAATAATGACTTAAAAAGTAATATTCTCGCATAACTTGAAATTTACGATCGTAGGTATCATTTTTTAAACTTTCATTATTTATTTTTGTTTTCATTGTGATCAGGCGTTTCTTATCAACGCGTATTAATGGCCATTTTCAACGCAGTTCAGTTTATTCATTTCATCGATGATTCCACTTCGATGGCTGGTATAAATTTGCTTCACAATAATAGCTCCTTTAAGAGAATACCTTGTGGATGATGGAGATATTAGCTTAAAGGGCAGTTGCACCTTGTTAGTTCAGAAATTAGCAATGCTGTAAAAACGCTCGAATTTGCATCTCTCCAAAAATTACTCTCTAATAAAGGTGTTATCCCCATTCCTCGCAAAAAAAGTATGGCAGACTACATCTAGCTTGGCATTGGGGAGCAATGGTTAAGACATATGAGCCTTCGAATGGATTTAAAGCTTCTAAAGTGTGAATCCGTATCAAATTTGTAATCATATCCGCAAATTTGTTGACCATCTGTCAGTCTACTTTTTCATGCAAATAAACACAATAACTTAAATGAATGGAATTTGTTATGTGATCTTTTAACCGAAAATGTAATTTTAAAACAAGGTTTTAATAGGTCGGATATGCATATTCAGTTTTTTGATATCTTTCAGTAATTAATCGCCAATGATCGCATCTCAGATACGATTAAAGTGAGAGATTATTGCCAAAAATCGATCCATAATTATTCATTGCTAATAATATGCGTGACATTTTTTTAAACACAATTCTCGTGTGAGTCTTGATCAAAGCGTTCACGGCCCACGATTCTTACTGTTTCAAGTTTGAGACCCGGTTCCAATGAAGAACTGTCGTGTAAACGGGTCTGGTGCACGTTAAATTTGACGGGGCCAAACATAGCTCCTGTTGGTGTGGTTTCGACTGGGGGCAGCTGAGGTGTCGTGATATACTTTCTTTAATTATATATATCAGAAAATTTCATTGACATCACCGCTGTTCATCATAATTCTCAAAATTTTGACCATATCCATTATGGGATAATAATCCAGCCTGCTCATTCTGAAAGGTAAGAGGGAACTGTTATATTGGCCTTTCTCTTATTAGTGAATCTCGCTGATGTGGTTTGGGAGCTTGGAGAGGGGATGCCAGCTTAGGTGTCACCTCGTCATCTGACCGCGGTTCAAAATTACGAGATTCGTCCCAAAATAGCCCTAGTGTTGCTTCAAAACGGGACGTTGATATAACTAAATTAAACCTATTAGTGAAACTAATCAGCAAGACTAGCCATATGTTAAAGTCTCGGGCGGTTATATATGTATATGTTTCTTGCATCTTTTCACTTTACTTTACCCGAATTGGTTTTGAAAGCTCGATTGAAAATTTTGGCTAGCGCCGCTAAGTTAATCTATGTTGAGTGATTTGCAAAGATGTGAAAAAAGGGAAATGTGTAATTCTTGATGGCCGTAAAAGAAAACCTTTTCGTATCGTAGAATCGGGTGCAATGCATGCCCTAAATCCTCTCTGGTGGTTAGTCTGTCTTTCATGGGCCTATTTTTAAATTTTTTTAAATATTAATTTCTTATCTCAAATAGTTTACAGTGTCGTGCATTATTTTGGGGCATTGTATTCATTAGAATCGACATGACAATAAAAGGACTTGGAAAATTTTCAATTGCGCGGTTCTTCCTTTTTTTTTTTTTTTTTTGCCGTTTTTACTTTTGGAATTTTGTATTTTGGAATACGTTACAAATGCAGAAATGAAAAAAAAAAAAAATATTTGCGTGCAATATTTTTTTTTAAATAATGGACCAAATACTCAGAGCTGGCCTTCTCTAGAAATTATTGTAGAACCCTAAATTTTTAGCAAATTAAAAGAAAAAAAAATGAGCGTTCGTATATGCATTTAATGGTACATGATTCTGTTTTTTCTATTAGTTACTCCAAGAAAATGACAATTTTTCCAATTTCTTTTTTGATAGCACAGCAAAGGCGTTTAAGCATTATACCCATACGCTTGGCCGAATATAATCATTTATTTAATTTTAATTTGCTGAAAGAGGGTTCAGCATTTATTATATTTAGTAACTTGCAAAGCAAAGGATTGAAAAAAAAATATTGTTTTAGATATAAACAAAAGTAGGTAGCTGATATTTTGCAAGTCCCAGATTCAACCTCGACTTCTCTGAGCCGGGCACGCCGCTGTGTCTTAACATGTCTGATGGGGAAATCCTTATTCATAAATGAACATTTCCCACCTTTTTATAGATATTACTGCAATCTTTGCCTGATAAAGGCGTCAATCGATGCTCAGCTTATATAGTTAGATGCTTTTTATGTAGTATAGAAACAAGCTTGTAAACTTTTAGTATGTGTAAGATTTTAAATGTTCAGAACACGTGTTTTAATTCTTAAACACTGTGGGGGCCCCTCCAGTCCCGGGGACCAGCTGCATAACACACCCCAGAGGGCCGGCCCTGCAAATACTAATCAAGTAACTCAAAGAAAAGAACTAATTTGGCTTTGAGATTAGAAGTGGTCTGATGGTAAGGTCTCGTTCCATAACCGAAGGATTTCAAGTTCGAGACTCAATTCCACCGAAGAACCGTCTTGCAAGAGGGTGTGGTGCACTTTGAATCCATCGAGGTTAAATATCCTGTCGCTGGCGTGGAGTGGAAGTTTTGGAGGAGGGTGTCAGATCAGGCGCCGTCCTTGTCATCTGACTGCGGTTAAAAATTACGAGGTCCGTCCCAAAATAACCCTAGTGTCGCTCTACATCTGGATATTAATGTTAACTTATAAATGAAATTCGACAGTGTTTCAAATTTATATTCAAGATTTGGAAAAGCACGTTAAAATTATCAAAACAAGCAGCTCAAATTAAAAGTAGCTCTCACTTCAAGTAGGAGGTTCGACATCATAATCAGCTCCTTTTTCTTTGATATTCACACTGCGTGAAATATCTTTTTCATGTTATTCTCTGATTTAACTATTCTAGCCTTCAAAACAAATTTCGATTCAATAAGATTAATGCTATTCAATTCTGTCACATTTATTGACCTGTCGGCGTCCTGGTCTAATAAGGGTAAAGTGCCTTTCCCAAGATCTAGGTGTGCTGGTTCGGGCTTGGTTCTCTACCCTGTGTGCGATCTGTGAGGTGTGTGAAAGAGCCCTGCTGTAAAAAGGAGTTGTGCAAGCGAATGCATGTATCATCTTCATTTGAGCTAGAATTCAGACTTCTGTCCTCAGGTACTCAGGGCCAAGGTTGTTATCTGGCTTATGAAACCACAACAGTGCCATAAGTGGCAGCAACAGCATTTATTGGCCTTCTTTAACTTTATCAGTCCTTCAGATATACGAATACCGATCTTCATTCTAGTAATTACAATACAGTCGATCAAAATATAAAAAAATGTTGAAATATCAACCCCCTAGTTGATTCGAGGTAAATTCTCCCTCATCTGGCTTATGAACTTATCACCACTGTGTCATAATTAACAACAACAATTGGCCTTGATTTTATCAGTCCATCAGATTTACAAACAACGGTCTTCATTCTAGTCCCTACTATACAGTCCATCAAAATATACCTATTTGTTGAAATATCAACTCATAGATGATGATTCTAGGTAAATTGTTCCTCATCTGGCTTATGAACTTACCACCACGGTGTCATAAATAGCAACAATTGGCTTTCCTCAACTTTATCAATCCTTCAGATACACGAATAACGATCCTCATTCTAGTACCTACAATATAGTCGATCAAACTATACATGTTTGTTGAAATATCAACCCATAGATGATTCGAGGTAAATTCTCCTTTCAACTCTTCACCTCCATTTTATTTATTGAAAAGAATCATTTTCCGCAGTCAGAATTCCTTTTTTCTTCTTCTTAGTCTTTAGTTTTCATATTATCAGTCACATTTGACGTAAAACAATTATTAATAATTAACTGTCATTCCAAAAAGTAATATGTATGTAGATCATCTCGCAGTTTCATAATAATTATCAATTGTTAATTGGACATAAACTAATGAACATTATTTCTGGAACCTGAATCGACCGCATTTCTTACTTTAATATCATTTTTATTATGTAGTAAATTTTTCTTTGTTCATGAAAAATACAGATTTTCATTACTAGATAAGCTTTTACTGATCATCCAACGATAAAAACTGCCTCACTTGTTTCTTAGGAGAAATGTTAATTTCCCGCGTATAATCCGCATGTGCTACTTTTAGCCGTGACTAAAGAAAAGCAAATCATCAGATAATCTGTATTGCCGTATAAGCCGCGGATTATTTGTGGCGGTGAATTATGATTGGCGATTACGACAGATTATGAGTGACAGATTACTCTAACGATTTGCATATTTTTTTAACATATGATCCGTGTATTATGCACAGGATATTTCTGTAAGTTCAAAAGTAAAAATCGAATCTTATTCGCAATCATTATATCTGACTGATCCAAGAAAAATAAAACTTTGCAACCTAGCTTACAAATAATCAATATAAGAAGCAAATAATAACAATTGGAAGAGATCTGATTTCACATTTTTTCCCAAACGCAATTGTGACTACAGCAAACAAACACCAGAAAATAACTCTGAAAATTTCGGGAAAGTGTTTATTCTTCTTCATTGAATCGTGAAGAAGATACTTGCATCTCGTTTTGATAAGGCTTACCAGAGCATATACTATAGTCGCCGATTACTTTATGTTCCCAATTACCCCTTCTAACCTTATATGTAATAGAAATGTTACACTTCGTCATAATTAAAAGTGAAGGACGGCGTCCTGGCTAAGTGTTAGCGTATCTTTCCCGTGATCTGGGCGTTTCGGTTCGGGCATGATTGTTAATCTGTGAGTAGTGTGAATGTGCTCCTCCTGTAAAAAAGCGTTGTGCAAGCGAATTTGATGTAGCTAAGTCGTACTCTTGGCCCTAGTTGGTGTTACTGAAAAAACAAGGGAAGCTGATATAAGCTATATTTAAATATTAAAATCACAGAAAAAATCTCGATTTTTCTATACGTCGTTAATGAAAAAATTATTTTAAAAAAACTATATATTTTTGAGGTGGACATCATAAAGACTAATATTAGGTATCATTTCTAACTAGAATTATATGTCTGTACAAATTAGAATTTAAGATATTATGTTTCAAAAAATAGGCTAATTAGCTCATTAAATATTAATTAATAATTAGTCTAATATGGGTTTTCTCTCAGTGAAATAAGGAACCACGGTAGCATGGTGGTAAAGTCTCGGCTTCGGAAGTAGAGGGTTGCAGGCTCGTGGCCCGATTCCACCGAAGAACTGCCGTGTAAGCGGGTCTGGTGCACGCTAAATCCGTCGGGAGCCAAACGTCCTCCCGCTTGTGTGGTTTGGGAGCTTGGAGAGGGGGTGGCAGCTCAGGTGTCTTCCTCGTCATCTGGCCGCGGTTCAAAATGACAAGGTACGTCCTAAAATAGCCCTAGTGTTGATTCAAATTGGGACGTTAATATAACTAAACTGAACTAACTCTCAGTGAAATGAGTTCAAACATATATTAATCTACTGTGAAAAAACTGGATTTTTAAAGTTAAAGTTAAAAAAAATATTCTAGTATATACGTACACATTAAATGGTTTTTTTCAGGAATATAAGTGCTGTTCTTATATTTTGAAAAGAATTTCAAAGCTTTAAGAACAAATGTCAAAATTAAATTATATATTTTCTCAAATTTTTAAGCATAATTATTTTGATTTTCTTAAATTATATATAGGCCTATTATTATGATTTGTAACCTTTTTATTGATTTTACGGCTTCATTTCATATATGGTTGATAATTGCTACATTTTTTATATCAATTTCATTAACTTAACTGATGTTTTTATTCAATATCTTTGGCAATTAATGGGTTTGTCCAATGGTTGTTAAAAAAATTTTTTTTTCAAAATTTGTTGAAATTTTAAATTTTGATAAATCCATAATTTACATCATTGCGCTGAGCATTTCCCAAATTTTTGATTAACGTCTTTATTTGTGAGTACTTACTCCTTAACAAGTTAATCATACATCATTTAGTGGAGATAAAAATTAATTTCCCTTAGCTTCAATGTAATCTATTTTCATCTTCCTCATTCAAATGAAGCATTTATTCATTATATGGTCAGAATTTTTAGTCATGAAATATATTACTTTTCAAGAAAAGCTATACTATAAAATGCTATATAAAATGCTACCTCTATATAAAATGCTTGTGTGGACGTAAAATCAAGCAGAATTTGTTAATCGCAATTTGGCAACACTTAGATACTGCTCGGTAACACTAACACGCGATTTGATAAGATTTCAAGCGAACGCATTTGAAAAATTAAAAGACAAAAAATTTTTATAATGAGTATAAATCATGCCATATTGATTTTATAACAAAATAATCGAAAAAATAGAAACAGAAGAAGAGACGCTATTTATGTTTACAAAGAACTTTTCTAAGATTCAGTTTTCGAAAGTACTTTTTACCTTACATTTTTTATTTCTTTCATTTTATTAATCCTATTTTGGAATGGACTGAATTTAAATATAGCTGCTTTCAAACATTTTTTTATTGTAAATATCATTTTTTAACTCTGTTTTTGTGATATATTTCCCAAATTCGGAACATTGTGAGCAAAGGACATTTTTTAAAAAATTGTTTCTGAGGTGGATGTACTAGTATATGGTTCCTAAATGAGGAATTATTTCTGTTTACAAAAAACTTTTCTAATGTTCAACTTTCGAGTTTACTCTTTGCTTCCCATTTTTTTATGTCTTTCATTGTTTTATCACATTTTGGAATAAACTATTTGAATATGTCTTTTGCTATACTGTTGTTGTCTGGTGTCACTTGATCATGCCAAGCCGAATTAGCAGAGCTGTTTCGATTAAATCAGAGGTGTGCGCCTTTCGTTGTTAACGAGCACCGCTCAGGTGAAAGGGCGACTTTATCGAACACACACGACACAATTCTTTTTTATGGGCGGTCGAATTCATTCATCCCTCCGCAAGTCAGAATTTAGATCTTTATCAGAGACCGACTCATCCCTGATTCAGTACACCCAGAAGTATCGTTTTTTTATGGGAACTTGGAGGACAGTCATGATTTATTGAAAGTGCTCCAATTGCCATGAGCCAACACGGTGGTCTTTGAGCTAGACGAGGACAGAACCCGCTACCTTTCGGTTACGAGACTGACGCTGTACCAACCAGGATACCGCGGCCTCTTTGCTATACTAAAGTGGCTTAGCAGATGGCGAGGGAGCGAATTGAGCTTGGATTGCGAAACGATCCGAGAGGAACTGCATTAGCACTTCCTAAGGGTTGGCGAGCATAAGCGACTAGGGGGCCGAACCCCCTAGTTTGCCCATAAATGACTTTTGCAATTCGCACATATTCTTGACCACTCGATTACATTCTCTGTCTCTGTAAGTTCATTTATATTCTTTCAGTTTGGCCGGGGTAATCTGATGGCAAGGTGTCGGTTTCGGAACCGGAAGGTTTCAGTTTCGAGACTCGATTTCGCAGAACAGTCTTGTATGCGGGTCTGGTGAATGTTTTAAGTTCTTCGGACCAAACATCGTTCCGCTTGGTAAGGAAATTTGGAAAAGAGGTGCCATCTGACATCTGTCTCGTCATCTGACAACGGTTTAAGATAACGAGTTCCATCCAAAAATAGACCTAGTGTTGCTTTAAAAAACGGAACGCTAATATAACTAACCTAAACTATATTGTCTGACCCGTTTGCAAAACACAGCCACCAAAAACTATTATTCTTTGATGTCAATAATTGGAGCCAGATTTTAATTGATACAATTCAACTTTATTTTAAACTTCACCACGTTTCAACTTGTAGTTAAATTTGGGGAAAAAAATTTCATTAAAAATGAAAATTAATTTACAGGTTAAAACATTGGTGTCATTAAAAAGATTTTTTTTTTTAACTTTAAGATGATATGAGCATTCTTTTTGTGCGATATTTTCGAAAATAAACGCAGAAAAACGGCAATTTTTTACTTAATTCTGAATTAATAAAAATTTCAAAAAGGGAGGGGGCTTGAAGGTCCACATTCAAACCCCCCCAAAGTATAGATGAGCCAAATTTGGTAGCTGTAAGTCATATAATATAGTGTGCCGGCAGAAACATATTTGCATCTAATAATCAGCCTTGTTGAAATTCCAGTAACTGGCGCATTTTCTTTAAGGCGGTGAGTTGAAAGATCTAAAATCGTACCTTTTTATAGAAAACTAATATTAAGATTTTTATAAATTAGTCAATTTTGTTAATTGATTAACTGGACGGCAGTGCAACTTTTTAAATGATCGTCTCAAGTTTATTTTGTTAAAAATGATTCAAAGGGCAGACGATCTACACTGATGGAAAAAAAAAAAATCCCAACTCTAGGAAGGAGCTGTGCTAGATAAACGAAATTTGGTAGGCGTATTTATACATCTGAAAAATGACGTCGATTCAAATTTCGAGCTACGAGCGTAAGTGTGGCGCTAGTGCGACACTATGAACATGCAAATGAGGTTTGCTTTAAATAAGCGCTGTAAGGTTTGTCATTGTTATTTACAGTTGAGATTTGACGTAGTGGGTTAATATTAGTCAAGGATGCCTCTGAGAAGACGAAGAAGCCATTATCAACAGCTCACTGAGTTTGAACGAGGTCGTGTTGTAGGGCTACGAGAAGGTGGGTTTTCTTTCCGCGATATTGCTGAAAATCTTGGCAGAAATGTATCCACTGTGCATGAGTATTGGCAGCAGTGGTCAAGGGAAGGTACTGCCTCAAGAAGACCAGGTTCCGGGCGGCCACGTGGTACTACTGAGAGGGAAGACCATCGTATTCGGCGTATGGCTGTAGCTAATCGTATTGCATCTGCAGCTGAAATTCGAGCTGCAGTTGGCACCACAGTGACACAACGAACTGTTAAAAATCGGTTACTTCATGGACAGCTCCGAGCCAGACGCCCTGTATAGTGAATTCCACTGTCTCCAAACCACTGCCGTTTGCGACGTGAGTGGTGTCAAGCTAGAGCTCATCGGAGGATGGAGTGGAGATCTGTTGTGTTTTCTGATGAAAGCCGGTTCTGCCTTGATCGCAGTGATAGCCGTTTGTTGGTTAGAAGGAGGCCAGGTGAACGCCTGCTAGTGACTTGTTTGCTGCCTAGACACACATGGCCTACTCCTGGAGTTATGGTTTGGGGAGTAATTTTGTATGACAGCAGGAGCACTCTCGTGGTTATCCCACGCACCCTGACTGCAAATTTGAACGTCTGTCTAGTGATACAACCTGTTGTGCTGCCATTCATGAACAGCATTCAAGGGGGTGTTTTCCAACAGGATAGCACTCGCCCTCATACCACTGTTGTAACCCAACATGCTCTACAGAGTGTCGACATGTTGCATTGGCCTGCTAGATCGCCAGATCTTTCTCCAATCGAGCACGTATGGAACATCATTGGACGACAACTCCAGCGTCATCCACAGCCAGCATTAACCGTCCCTGCATTGACCGCCCAAGTGCAACAGGCATGGAACTCCATCCCACAAACTGATATCTGACAGTTGTACGACACAATGCATGCACGTTTGCATGCTTGCATTCAAAATTCTGGCGGTTACACCGGTTATTAATGTACCAACATTGAACATTTGAAATGGCTCTTCTCGCCAATGGCTTTACCTGTGATCTTGAAACTTTAATCAATTAAATATGTTACCTAGACAAATGTATTCCTAAAATTTCATTACTGTACAATAATGTGTTCTTGGTGTTGGGATTTTTTTTCCATCAGTGTATATAAAGATTTGAAATTCATAATTCATCAGAAAATTTATTGATTGAAATTAAAAAATAATTATTGACTTCATTTAGACCATTCTGTTAGACCATTAGTTGCAGGTATGTGTATATTATTTAAAGATCACAAAATAGCTCCTGGCCCCCGATAAGAGTGGATATCTTGTTTACATATTAAACTACCTTTATTTGCAGTAGATGAGAATTTTATTAATAATATACAGAGTGGGTTCAAAATCATGGGACAAACTTTGAGGTTTGGAAGGACTAACTATAACAAACAATGATTGGGTAGGAATATATCAACGACAGTGATGCGTTGAGGCACAAACAGAAAAAAAAAATAACATGTAAACGGAATCTTAAAATGTTCATTAGCACGAAACTTAACCAGTTGTTCTGTACAGAAAATATTAAAACAGCTGCTGGAAATTGCTGGATGCTGTGGATTGAGCTTGGTGGGGCAGTCCGATGTCCACCACGAACTCCAGATTTATCCAGTCTCGATTTTCTTCCCATGGGGGCATTTTAAAGCCCTCATTTATGAGAATCCAGTAAAGAACTCTTTACTCTAATTAAGGTTTCTGATTAAAAATTCAAAAAATCTTTTCAAGGAGCACATTTCTATCCTTCACAATAAACATGTGCCAAATTTGGTTATATGTACGTCAAACATTCTGTAGTGCGGAAACACACACTCATATACATCTTTATTATAAATATAGAAGAATACTGAAAATCTAAATTTACCTATTGTTGTGGATATTTCCAGGGCTTCTTTCCCGATTTGTTGGTCTATGAAATAAACAGTCCTTTAGTAACAAATGGCTACATTTATTGAGCACGAAGACACTAGTACAGGGATAGAAAATATACAGCTGTAACGAACAGTAATAAACAGTAGCCCACAATCATCAATCGGTAGTAAAAACAACTACAGTACACAAAAAGACCAGACAAAAATCAGCAGAATTAGGAAATCTATACAGCTTTACTTTATGGCCTCTAAACGTATGCGTTATCCATTGTTTCTACATTAGACTGTATCCAACTGCTGATTCAACACTACACGACGGACTACTCCTCACCCGACTCATTGTTGCTTCTTTAATAAACACCAGGACTCGGAAAATAGATCAATTCAACAAACGCTTGAGCTCCCCACAACGCTTGCGCTTCGCCGGACTGATCCAACTATCCGCCGCTGACTCTTTTCACGATTACAATTCGTTTCACATCTGACTCCAACTTGAAACTACCGGCTTTTTTAGTCCTCAGAAGCAAGTTGAAAAGGTTTTGGAACAATCAGGCGCATATAGGTTCCTACTGACTCAATCACTGAAATTCTTAAAGATTACAATATTATCTGTTTTATCACTAAATTCGTGGCCAAGTTGCCAAATGGCCGTCAAGCCCTGAAATCAATGACTTGGCATCCTATCAGAATCCAACAGAGCTTATTGTAAAACAGTCTTTGCAATAATTGAACTAACCCTGTTGGGAAACAACATTGCAGATTTGTAACTGTATCAACTTTAAAGAATTCCAAATGTTATTTGTTGTGCTATTGTGAATTTGTATTCCAAAGAAACTTTTCTGTCATTTTTCCAATGTATTTTTTTATTTACCTCGTTGAACAAATCAAAACAAAAAAGTTAAAAGAATTAAAATTTTCAAATTCTAGATTTTGATACGTTCTACGCTTTGAATTTCCACGTTCAGATCTTTCTGAATCCAAAAAACACAGTTTCGGAATTGTATCGCACTGTTTGTGAACAAGATAACTCAAAAAGGCTTTGAGGCAACTTTGCATGTGGCCTTCTATTGTAGTAATTTTTTTTAAATTTCTTTCTCATTTTGAACGAAATCTATGCTCAAGAAATCTGGCAGTCCGATCATAAGTGAATACAATAACTATATAATGCGTAGCGGATAGAGATGGATTTCACAATAAATATCTTATTTGAAAAACATGTATACCGGCAAATTCAAAATGAGTTTAGTTTAGTTCAGTTACATTAGTGTCCCGTTGTAAAGCAATACTAGGGATATTTTGGGACAGACATCGTCATTTTGAACTGCAGTCAGATGACGAGGACGATACCTGAGTTGGCACCTACCCTCTCCATATCAGCGGAAGGAAGTTTGGCCAGACGGATTTAACTTGCAACAGACTCCCTTACACAACGGTTCTTCAGTGGAATCAGGTCTCCAGTCTGATATCCTTACGGCTGACAAGCCAACACCTTACCACCAGACCACCACGGCCCAAAGCAAAATGATAGAATGTTGCTATGGATATAAATCCCTTCTCAAACATAAGGGATAATCGGTTTGCTAGTAGAGACAGATGTTTTGCAAAATAATTTTTGTATTGAATTTTGAAATGAAATATAGTATCCTTTTTGGAGCTTCAAACATATTGTTACGGATTTCCTATCCTTAAATTCGTCGGGTTCGTTTTTATTTTTACCTCGTATATAGTGGTTGTGTATGGTGTTAGAGATGATGACACACACAAAATGATCAGTCTTTTAGTAGACGACACAACACAGGCATTTATTTACAAGACGAGGAAAGGACAGCACACAGACGACAAATATTCACCACACAGGGCAGCATAACACACAGGACAGCATACTACAAATAGTAGTACACAGGCAGAAATTCCGTAGTGACTATGTCCACAGCTCACAGAGCGGCCAGACAGGATTCAGCCGGAGAGGGAATCTTTAAGGGATTCACTTTACACCACCTAAATCTCTCCAGAACAGGCTGAAACTATTCCTCTATCTCTTCTTGCCTTTGCTGTCGACTCACTACTCCTTAGTTCGGGACAGCTCCGTTCCCGACGACGGGCTACGACGCAGGCCTCGTCAATATATGCTACACTGCAGTCCTCCGTCCAGGACTCCTCAGTTCAAGACCTCTGTATTGCTAGGTCTTCCTGATTAATTCCACAGCGCTTCTTGTCTCCTTCGTTGAACACCAGGCCGTTTAGCTTCGGCTACTTTCCACTGTCGCACTTCGGCTTGACTCCACTTGATTCTTCTTCAGGTTTTCTTCCCCTTTTCTCCGTTGCTCCACTTCGACTTCTCTGACTCGATTCACCGCAGCCACCTGCCTTATATATATCGGCGGTAGGCGGTTCTAACATCTGCTGGACCAATCAGGAGCGTTCTGGATGTATATCGGCTCCTAGTGGACGGATCGGGAAAATTCTCAATGTTTTGGGTACTTTCCATTTTGTTGCCAAATTCGTTGCCAAGTCGCCAAATAATTGCCAAGTTTGTCGCCAAACCTTAGGACCTCTGACGTCACATCCCTTCAGTATTCAATACATATTACTATAAATCTCTCTTCCTTACGATGACAGTATCAGAGCGGGAAAGCAAAACTACAAGTTCGTAACAATATTTTTTTTAAATTGGTGATCTTGGATTCCGTTTATTTGATTGAATCCAATTCTAAACCACTGATTATACACTTTACATATAAATGATTTTCTCTGCATTTTTAATCGGCCAGAAGTTGAACTTAGTAATTTGCTTTACGGTCTAAGAAAGCAAAGACATTTATTCTCAAGAATGAAAGAAAACAGGTTGAACATATTATCTAAAATCTGTGATATTTCTTTCAATCTATAAAGATTCCATATATACTGCTACAATCAGAGAAAAACTTGTTAACCCTTAACTGGGGACGTGTGGTCTGTGAGATCGTTAGCGATGAACTTTTGGTCATTCATATTCTATTTTTAGCTCAATTGAATGGATTGACCCTGTAGCTTCTGTTTTGTGACCTTCAATAAACGTGAACTTTTACAACCATTTTCAGCGGATGCTTTTTAAAATAATTCAGTTATTTCTTCGAGCGTGGTCTCTAAGACCGCACTTCCCGTAAGTGCCTCAGTGGTAAACTAGGCTTAGCAGATGGCGCTAAAACATAGGTCTCGAAATATCATCCGATTCACTGATCCTGTTATGAAGCAGTGCTCGACATTTTAAAATGAAGCAGAAAGTGATTTTAGTAATGAGGATTATTGAACAGGAGAATTTTTCGATGAAAGTTCTCATTCATCTTATTTTGATTCTCATTCATGTATGTTCAAATATAATAAATTTTTCTAGTAATAATGTAATTTGAAAAAATTATAAAATATATTAATATACCAAGAGACAATGTACAAAATGTGCAGAAATAATGCAGAAAATGTAACAATGTACAGAATTTTCAAGTTGATTTTTATATTAGTTCTTCACCTGTACGTTTAGAATGCCCTGGAAAACCATGCTGTGAAAGTCACACAAATCGACAAAAAAAGGCCAATTTTACCCATCGTCAATTTTTTTGTTTCATATAATTGCTGATATATGAAATTACATTTGAATATATGAAATTATATTTTTACATTATATTGTTTTCCATACATCTTTATATACTGGAGAAATAATTGCCATTTGAAAAGTAGTAAGTAATATGCTTTTCCAAGAATATTGTCTTGGCAAACAAGGTGTTGGTTTGTGAGCAGCAGGGTTTTAGGTTCGAGACTCGATTCCACAGAAGAACCATCCTGTAGGAGGGTGTGTTGCGCATAAATCCGTCAGTATGTTCCCTCCACTGACGTGCAGAGGGGGTTGCCAGATCAGGTGGCGTCCTCGTCATCAGACCGTTGTTCAAAATTACAAAGTTTGTCCCTATATATCCCTAGAATATGCTTTAAACCGGGACGTTAATATAACTAAACCTCCTCCCAATCTAAAATTGTGAACTTTGGGCAGTACTATGAACAAGTTTTCAGAAGTTTATTTTGGCCCATAAGATTTATGTTTTTTGTAGCGTAGCCTTGGAAACCAGTATGTATGTATTAAACATATTGCATCGGCAAACAGTAATTACAAAAGAAGTATCTTTGGGAATTAATCGCTGATAGACGGTTAATGCACAGAGATTAGAAAATCGAAAATGCATTTTGGAGTTCTTTATTATGTACGATCGAAACATTGTAATAGAACTTCAATTATACTCATAAAATCACAAACCAAAATTTTATTTATTTGAGTCATTGTGTTTTTGTGTTATCGCGTTTGTATGCATAAAATACAGCATAATCCTTTGACAAATTTGGTTCAAAAATTGACCAAAAAATTTTTATGCTTTTGATGCTAAAATGTTAAATTTTATGCATTTACGTGTATATAAAACTACAGATCGACGGACGGTCAATCTTTTGCTAAATTTGGTTCTAAATTAAATGCTGATCTACATTCTTGATGCAAAACCTATATACCATACTTTCTCTGTCTAGCTCTTTGCATTTATTAGCTATCAAGTTCACTTGCACTTGGATAGCCAGACTTTCTGAATGGATTACATTCAAAATTTGATAGAACTCACGGACATAATCCTAAAAAATGTGTTTTTTGAGCAGAAGGCGATCTATTGAGTCACGAGTCTTCAAAATCAGAATTTCGATGATTTTAACACTTTATCTTTTCGTACTTCGTTTACACACACTAAAGAAAGAGCGTCTGTATATTATATATATATATATATATATATATATATATATTAATATATATATATATGATAACAAAAAGGAATTCCAAAACAAGGCCGAAAGCGAGCTTGATGCTAAAATGCGAGAAGCAGGGAATTCCAAACCAAAGTAGAAGACGCTTTCTCATCAGCTGCTGCCCAAGCAGAAGCTAAAGCAAAGGAAGCCGAAGAAAAAGCGGCTGGCTTAGCATCTAGAGTTGAATCGCAGCTAAAATCCAAAGTCCAAGCCGCGTGACTTAAGTTTCAGAAAAAGCGAACTGTAGGCATTCGCTCGGCAGACGGAGAGAGGGGGGGGGGTCATTTTGCTCCGAATGATGATTATTTAACACGCAACGTAGTTTTGCCATGAAACACTTGATTAGGCTTCATCCTTGGTGGCATCTAAAAGTGATACTTTTTTCTCTGTTGTAAATAGCCTGTCCTGTCATAATTCTTAATGTCTTTTCTGTATTCTTTGCTGTAAATAAATTTAACTTTCTAACTCAAAAGTTTCTTTTCTTCAATTAGTGACCCTAGACATATGGTTCCAATTCAAAATTTATAATTAAAAATTTAAACATAAAAGTAAAATTTGTGAAAAAAAAATCCACAAGCCCAATTAACATCTCAAAATTAAGCAACAAATAATTGTAACGCTGGGTAAAAATTACTGTCCTCTTTATAGTTAATGTTAAAATTGTTCAGAGGGGGTTATTTTCTTTATTAGGGAATTAAATATTAACTAACTTCAAATATCAAGGCAAAGGAGCCAGTGGAGAATAGAATTAAGAAAATTGGTTACTAAGCATGCTGAAGATGGAAAGTATGTGCCAGAAATATCAGAGAACAGTCCACAGAAGTCCTTCAACGATTAATAACGTCATTAAATGCTTCAAAACCAATAATCAGGTGAAAAATAAGTCTAAGATAACCTACAATAAGATTTTAAAAGAAGTCGATGATCGATATTTAAACAGAAAACTAAAAGAAAATCCGATCCTGAAAACATTAAACAAATTTGTTTCTGAAAAGGAATTAGGAAAAAAAAAATTTAGCCCATCAATAATAATAATAAAAATTTTTTCAATAAAGCAGATCTCAATTTAAGAAAAGCCAGACAAAAGTTTTTCACAAATTAGCGAAATCATACTAAGACTTAAATTGGCAAAATTAGGTCTTAAGTTTGCAAGGAACTTGAAAAAATGGATTTTTTTTTTATAAATATGTTTTATTTACCGATGAAAACAAGTTCGACTTTTTTTTTTAATCCGATGGCAAGATTTCCGTCTGGAGAAAATCGAAAGAGGAATTTCACACACACACACACACAAATGGGGGAAAAAATTGAAGTATATAGGTGGGACAGTAATGGCTCTTTTTCAGCTACTAGCCCAGGAACCCTTCTATTTATTGAAGAGTGAATGGATCAGAATGAATACCTCGGTATTTTAAGAGAAAAAATTTAAAATAACATGTGCTTTAACTTTCTCTAGGTAACAACTGACGATTTTATCAGGACAATGATTTAGAAACAAAGCTTATAGAGTGCGTTCCTGGCTTCTATATACTTGTCCTCACCTTAAGGACACTCCATCCAAAAGCTCCGATATAAATTCATTAAGGACATTTATTGGAATACCTTAAGAAAAAAGTCCGGGAACAGCCATTTCCTGTAAACATGTATTGAAACGAGTACTGCTGCAAGAATGGAAGAATATTGAAGTTAAGTTTTGTGAAACATTTGTGTAATCTATGTCTAAATGTCTTAAAAGTGTTATAAAAAACAAGGATTCAAGTAGTTTACAAATCTTTTTATTCGTCCGAGTTTGGATTGTGCATTGTTTTTTGTTGTTGTTCTTTTCAATAATTCCTGGTTAAAATGAATTAATTTATAATTTTTGTTACTTGTTTTTATAATTGCAATAAATATACCATTGAAAATTAATTTAAGTATGTTCCTTATCCTTTTTAGTTTACAAATTTTGACTGTATTAGAATCTTTTACTTGGGGGCCGAGTTGGTGGAGCAAGTGTGTATATTATATAATATGTATATTCTGAATATGGGGAAAAATATATATATTGTCTAAAAAGTATTGCCGCAAAATAGTAATGTCGCATCCCAGGACGTTTGGCTCAATCAATGGATCGACTGTTTTAAGATTAATAAATTAAATACAAATTAAGCAAAATTCAGGCATTTTTTCGAGAAAACCGAAAACAATATTATGCAAAAATGAATTTTACACCAATTCAAATTTCTGAAAAACTATCCTTTCAAGCATGCCAATTAAAGTGGTCGTACGAATTTTTCTTGAATTTTCGATTTTTTTCCCTCTATATTTCACAGAAAGATTACATTGTTTCTCTAAAATCAAAACTGTTTCCATTATTGCAACAAATATTTAATGACGTGTTTTAACCCCTATTGTTAAAAAAGCTTTTTTTCTAATGCAAAGAAAAGAGCTTCAATATCTTAAAACTTAGAAGGTAGATGAACATTAGCAATAGTGCAATGATGAAAAAATTTATCCACATAGTGAAGTAAGACAACATAACTCTAAAATCTGACAATTTAGAAGAATCAGGGGCATGCAATTTTACAAAAAAAATTATCTGAATTCAAATAGAGATAATATTCCTGGCAAACCAGCTCTTAGCCTGGGGTTGCCAAGGACTAAAGTAGCAAAATAGTTTTGGGTGGAAAAATTCTGGCTATTATGCGGTAGTGATAATTAAAGAAATTCTAACAGCAAAACGAAGAATTTTATTCTAATGTTAAAGGTATCTTTTTTTATGCATATAATCATATCAGAAATTGTTACCTTAGCTTACAAACTAGATAATTAAATTATATTATTAATTATAATTATACTGAATTATAAATTCAGTAATTCAAATGAAAGAAGCAAAAATTTAACTATGAAATTCATAAAAAATACTTTATTTAACATAATTCAATAAATTACACTCATCCATCAACATTTCAATGCTTTACAAAACTCCGTACTTAAAAAAATTTATATTAATCACATAAATAGATTCAAATCTTATATATCAAATGTATTCAAGTTTATTTTACTGAACATAAATTAAAATTATAATATAATGCAATTTAATAAAATTTGCTGACAAAATAAATTACATAAAAAATATGAAAGATATATAAACACTATAATTAGTAAGTTAAAAAGAAAGTGTTAATGAAATTTCTGAGAATTCATAGACAAAAGGATACAAGATTTTAAGAGTAATGTTAAAAATAAACTAACTTGATAATGAACAGATTCAAAAATATTATTAAAAGTGGAAAAAATGAATATATTCTTAAACATTCATATTCATAAGCAATTACATTTTTATTTCTTCTGCAAGTTTCCAGGAAAAACTTCACATATGCATATATAAACACTGCAAAGTTCTTTCATTTAAATAAATTGTGTATTGTAAAGAAAGATCACAGTAATTAAAAAAAAAATAAAAGGAGAGTTTTCTTATTCATAAAAATATTAAAGATGAAAAATATGAACTGCATAAAAATAGGAAATCAATCAATTTGTTTCTAAATACTGAACTTTGATTAATGTGTCAAACTTACATAATCTATCTTTAAAAATTATTCTCTCTATCTCGCACACATAGAAAGTCAACATAAATCTGATAGTAAGAACTTGAAATTAAATTTTATAAAAAAGATAAAATGTGAGTAAGGTATAAAATCTATAAATTTAAATTTTGAAATACAGAAATCTATGTATTTTATATTTACAATTATATGCAGAGGGAAAATTGAATTAAGGGAGAAAATCAATAATATCTCCTTTTTTAAATATAACATTAAACATCCATTTTCCAAATTAAAATTGTAACAATAATACCATTTAAAATAAGTACATTGAATTAAATTAATTGTAGTGCAACAATATGTCACAATAAACAAGAAATAACAAAATCCCTAAATGTTTCACATTCAAAATCTTATGATTTATATTTCAAATTCAAGACCAAAATTCAGCTCTTTTGCTTCATACATTCTCTAATCAAATAAATGCAGATAATGAACAACAAATTTCAGTCGTACTTCCTTTTTTCGCAAAAATAAAATTTAAGATCTAATACAGAGTATTTCATTCTTAAATTACACTTTTAAACTACAACGTATGATAACTTTTTTCCCCCATCTCCATTGGGCTATTAAAAAAATGAAAGAATAAAGAACATAATGAATTTATTACCAAAGTTATAAACAAACTTGGTCACTTTTTGGTATTATCTCCTTGGAAGATTTATTGGCCAATCTTTCAAAGGGACGTGAATAATTCCGATCCTCTTTTTGAGAATGTTACCACCAGTAACGAAAGACGTCTTAACATTTCTTTAAAACTTTTTATTAATCCGGAAGTTTTTTAAAATTTTCTGTTAAGCAAAGAATATTGGAAAACCATATCTAAACATCCATCCTCCAATGTTGCAATTTTGGCACGTTGGCCGGCTGGCTCACTGCCTAGAATAACTTGATCAACTTGTAGGACAAAACTTCCTGAAATGAAGTCTTTGTTCCTCTTCATTGAAAATGTGGCTGAGAAAAGAACGATTTCTCTCTTCTTTTTCTGAACTGAAGAACTGGCTCAGATAACGAAATAATAAATCTAGACTAATGTAGAACTATAAAAGACATCTCGCATCACTGACAACAACATTCTTCGAAAAGATAAGAAAAACTTTGGTAATAAATTTATTTTAAACTATATTCTTTTTTTTTACCAATTCCTAATATTAGTTCATACTCTCCCTATATACACTTATATATCTTGTTTAAATTTAAAATCTTTCATAAAATGCCTTTTATTTATCCACTCAAGCTCAAATACATTTTTAAAACAGGTGGTGGCTGATACTTGATGTCAATATGGTTTTTTTACTTTTTTTTCAATTATTAATTCATCAATTAAATTAAATCAATTTTTAATACATTAAATGGAGTTTTAGCAGTTTGTCATGAAAATAAAAAGTCAGTAGCTCAATCAATAAAAGGATTTCAGTATTTTTCATGCGAAGGTGAAAAATACGAATTCAATTCTCACAAAAATCAATAATTTTTTGATACTTAATCATTTTTTATAATTATATAATAAAATGTAGCTGAAATTTAAAAAAAATTGTTAACCTAAGTAGAAATTATTATTATTATTATTTTTTACTTCTTATAATCAATTAGTATATGGAAAAAGAAAAGATTGGCTTTCATTTATTTCTATCAATATGATTTACTACAAATATAGTGTGAACATAAAAAGTTTTACTGATAATTTTGATAAATATCCATATCGATAAAAAAATTGAAACATATTCTAAAAAAAGCAGTTTGAATTATAAATGAGAACTATAACCAACAAAACTAGCAAGAAAAATTAAAAGTGTCAGCATGCCAAAACATCTAACGTTCATTAATGCACATTATATTTGAAGCTCTGAATACAACATTTATTTTTAATAAAGAAAATGCAATGCTCATGCCTTTGTGTGACTAGAAAAATACTTCATGCTACAAATAAAATAAATGAATAAGAGACAACTTTACATAAAACAATTTAGAAAACTTTCTATAAAAAGAAATAGCAACACAAATTGGCAAACACCTGTTCGTCAATTTTATTCAATAAAACAATTGTACCTATATTACATATAACATTTTAAAATGTCAACTTCAATAAATAACTTAGGAATATTTTGGACACTTTTCCACACATAAATATATAAAAATTGTAGATTTCCTGCTTCTTTGCAGTATGCATAACTTTCATAATCATAAAAGAAAACTGCTCGGGAAAGAAATTAAACACAAAGCATTAACCCAATGCAGTCTTAAATTATTCCAGAAGAAAAAAATTCTTCTACACAAGTTGTTTCAGGTTGTCCAACAATGAACCTACGCAAATGAAAGTACAAGTATATCGTTAATATGAAGTTTTAAGAACATTAAATGCTTTTAAAAAGGTTTCTTAACTATGACTGATAAATACTTCAATTTCTTTATAAGAGGTTCATTAGAAAATTTATTTTACCTACTGGAATAAGACAAAAAGCACTTAATATTGTCATAAGCAGAACTTTAAAATGCTTATTTGAAATCAATATAAGATATATATATTCAATTTAATTTACAGAAGAAAAACATGAAATCTTATTTTAAAAATATTCCAATGACCTTAGATCAAGTGAATATTACACACAAATTGAAATGTAAAAAAATTAATAACTTTTAAGTATTTTGGAAATTTATTACATATATATATTTCAGATTTCCTGCGTCCTTGCAGCTTGCATACCTTTCATAATAACAAAAGTAAATTACCCAGGAAAGAAATTATATACAAAACATTAACCCAATGCTCTTTTAACTATTCCAGAAGAAAATATGAAGTAAAACTCTGTTCTTTAATTACTCCAGAAGAAACATAAATTTTTAATTATTATAATAAGAAAATGATAAAAACAGAGTTTCATTTAAGATACTAACATATAATTTTTCAATCATGATTATATTCTTATTTACACTAGCTTATTAAATTTACTACAGTTTTAAAATAATTAAAAGTACTCTATAATTAAAAATAATTAAAAGTACTCTATTATTAAAAATAATTAAAAGTACTCTACAAGCAAGAGCTTAAGATGCTGCACAGCAAAAGAGTAACATAATCATTCCAAGTAATGCCCATTCAAAAACTACAAACCAAACTCCTAACCTATCAATTAACTGACAACTTTGTTAAAGTATAAAGAACAAAACTGATAGAGCCACAATAGTTATTTGGTAATCATTTTAAACCAAGTTCTCAGACTTTTATCACTAAAATTAAATTTTAAAATAATTTGGTTTCAATTAAAAATGAATGAGCTCTTCAAATCCAGGAAAGAGTCAATCCAAAATATACAAAATTAATTTAGCTAATCACTAAATCTGACAGTAGTGGGTCTGCTACTATTATATACTAGCCGCCTTTGGCAACCAGCTGGTTCGCCATGAGTAATGCGTTCTAAAATTTTCAATTAAATCACATATTCATTAGCCTTGAAGTAATTCCGGGCATTTATTGGCCTGAAATTAATATTTTCTTAAAGATGATGGACGGAAAGTTCTAAGAGAACCCGTTTCCTTGATAATATTCTTTAATTTTATAAATTAGTCAGTTTTAATTATCGGTTATGCTTCCAAAATATTAAAAATGTATTTTTCGGTGATGTTGCCAAAATATTAAATATGTTTTTTGAAAGAAAGCGAAAAAAAATTATTAAATTAATGATACAGATATTGCAAACGATTATAGAAATATGCCATTAGGTCAGGAGTTCAATGCATATCCTGTCTAAATTCAATCAGGTTTACCGTAAATAAAGAAGATTTATTGAATTAATCATTTAGATATTGCAAACGATAATAGAATCCTTTGCCTTGCATTTATTTTTTAGAAAGTATCACTTTTTATATTTATATTATTTATCCAGTCCCGTGCTGAAAGTATCATTTCTTTAGACTTGATTTACGATGATAGTTTTTTTTAATTATTATTTGAACTTCCGTCATTGTTTTCTTTTCTTTTATCCGGTCACGTGATCAAAAAAAAACAAAGTTAAAATATTTCTTTAAAAATTCCTTAAAAATAGAGGCTTAAGTTATACATTAAAACCCTGATACCATTAGAAAGCTAATTTTTTAATCTTTAAATTGATGTAAAAATCATGTTTGTGCGATAATATTTTCAGAAGTTATAGCGGAAAAACGTCGAAATTTCGCTTAAATTTTAATTAATTCAAATTCTAATTAAAAATTCGAAAAAAGGGCTCCGAGGCGCACATTCCCGACCTCCAAGGTATACATATACCAAATTTGGTAGCTGTAGGTCCAACAGCCTGGCCTGTAGAGCGCCAACACAACACACACACACACACACACACACACACACACACACACACACACACACACACACACACACACACACACGCATTGAGCTTTATTATAAGTATAGATTTGTATCTAAACAGTTATAAATTTGTGAAAACAAATTAAAAGTGTCCTTTGAAATAGAAAGGACCACATCTTTGTAATACATAAATTTTGTAATTTATAATCAAAATTTAATTATTCAAACTCTTGCACCGAAGATATATCAAAAGTGGTTCCACTTTCGTTAAATACATAGATGAAATTACAAGAGCTTTTTAAATCAGTTTATAGTAATTAAACCCCATAAATCAATTCATTTACATTTATTAACTATCTATTAACATGCATATTAAAAATACAGGCAAGAGAAATGTATCTCAAATTTTAGCATTTTCCTAGTGTTATCTGTAAACACAAACCCAAATGGTAAATACAAACCAATATTCAGTAAAATTTTGCTTGCCATAACACCTTTCATAGAACATGATTAAACGCATTTCTGCATTCTTTTAATATAATAAGTATTAATAATTTTCATTAAAAAAATCATTTTAAAACATAATAATTATTAAAGAACTAGATAAATGTGCACTAAAAACATTTCCATAAATTTTTGAATGGTACACTATCAAATGAAGATATAATGCACCGTATGGCCCTTTCTCAACTAATAATACAGATAAGAGGTGCAATGGACATTTATAAGCCAGTCCTATCAACCCAGAGCTATCAAACATGGCACGGGAAGTTGGCAATATACACCTTAGTACAACTTTAAGAATAGTTTGAAAAAAAAATTATATATATTTTTTAATCCTTACTTTTGAGAATATTAGAACACAAAACCAATTTATGCACCATCTAAAAAATTTTTAGTAATCATCTTTTTAACAAAAGCTCCTTTTATAAAATTTTGTTGTTTTTAAAATTGAAGATTTAACTTCAGAACCAAACAGTGATGAAATTGCAGTGCATTTTAAAGTATATTTTCAAACACCAATCATTGGTCTCTTTCTGTGATATAATTAGATAATAAGGTTATTCACAAAAAATTAGAAAAATGTATAAAACCATTAACATATTAATATATGGCATTAGATGAATTAGATGTCTATAAAAATTTAAAGTTTAAAACCACTTTGCTGAAGAAGGTATTAAGACATGGCTACAAAAAATATTTGATTGAACTTTTAAGCAATCTTTATCTCAGTCTCATTACTTTTTTTATTTATCAAGTTAATAAATTATGCTACACCAAAATTATAGAATAATGCATTTTCAATAGCCCTATGGATGCTACTGAATTTGATTCCTTATAAAAAAGTTTATTTACACAAAAAATTGAAAAAGTATAGGGATATTAAAATAACATAACTCATTTTGTCTATCATAATTTGATGTTTAAAAGCATATTGAGTCCTGAATATCAAAATTACGCTTTAAGATAAAAATTGGGAATTAAAAACAAATATTCCCAGCAAATCAGCTGGTCATTAAAGGTACCAATGAATGAATAAGAGCTTGAATCCAGCCATTTGCCATCAAATAATTCAATAAATAGAAATAAGTCAATAATAAAATAGGAAAAAAATGAATTATAATCATATGGGAATCCAGCTTATTTTATTTGGTAGGTCAAGCTCATCAATTATTATGCAATAATTACCATAAATCAGTTAAATATATAAAAAGCAAAAAATTTTTACCATAAACCATATGCAATTCATATTGCCTGAATAAATATATTATCTGGAAATCAAACTTAATTGACATGTTGCTTAACATGTTAATCTCCAGTATCATCATGAAATATGATAATTTACAACTTATTTATTGTTGGAGTAATATTTTCCATACCACTGTAATACATAGATTTTATAATTTATGATCAAAAGTTAATTATTCAAACTCTTCACGAAATCTACAGAAATTTATTCTCTATTGTGACATCTTCCTCCCTTTCACATCTTATTATAATCTTTAAATGTTCAAAAATATATGCATGTCCTTTACAAACCCACATTCAATTCACTGTAATCCAAAAACTTGAGTGAAATTGTACAAATGGCAATAAATCACTAAGTAAGGTATCTTATAAAGGGATATTTAAACAAATGGCAGTCAAAACACAAACTCCACAAAATGTAATTATAACAGCAGCAATTCATCATGCTCAGTAATTTGTGCTGTTACTATACACAAAAACTGTACACAAACATAAATATAATTCTTAGATGAAGTTTATTAATTAATCAGTTTTGATGCCATTATAGTACTTCTAAGAAATGTACATATTATCTTTAACTTCGCTTTTTTAGTTAAAGATAATAAAAAAATCAGTGAATATCCCATCTTATAAGGGAAAAATTTTGCAATAGATAATGTTCTCACCTCATGTTTATTTCCTTGAAACAAACAAAAAACAGGAAACAAACAATATCCTAATTTTTGTTTTTTCAAAATTTGTATACCAATAGCATATACCAAAATAAATGCAAAACATTCAATAAATAAATTACTTCTAATATTTGATTAATATCAAACAGAAACTTTGGATTTACAGTCACATATTTATAGTATATATTACTAATAATAAAAAGTTTCATCTTGATAAAAATGAAGAAAACATCAAGATTTCTACTATAAATCTGTTTATATTTTGAAATTAAAAACTTGCATTTCAAAACAACAATGAGAAATCATGATGAAATGTACAAAAACTGTTTTGTATAAGAAACAGAATAACAAAATTTAGTCTACTTATCATGAAAGTAGAAAAGAAAAACCTACGAAAAAATAGGCATATGTTTTAAATTCTAATTAAGAACACTGACAGACTTAACTACAATTACATTATGTAAATTAATTTATCAATACATAATATTTTACTATTTGTAACAACAGTCTCCGAGTTAAAAAAATATTTTGTCACATTTTTGGTTATTTATTTAACCTTAACAAAACAGCTCAGTCTCACTCGTTTCATTTTGCAAGTTCGTATATACAGCTTAAAACATTCTTTTTAATTTATGAAATTATCAAAATGTTGATATTTGTTATTAAAAAATATGCAAAATGGACCCAATAATGGTATTAACCTACTTTAAAATATTCATATTGGGTTATAACAGTTTTCACAAAATAACAGAAAATACTCAAATATTTGAAAATTATAGAACATTATAATTATAATAATATAATTAAATTAAATATTATAGAATAAATTGCTTACAGCATGATTGCAATACTTAAATAAAATCTTATTTGTTTAAAAACATTAATTAAATAGAACCTGAAATCAAAACAGTATTTGGTTACTGATTGTATAATTAAATTTGAAACAAAAAATTTAAAAATTTGATACAATTTAAATATACTAGAATGCAAAATATTAACAATAGTTCCTTTTACACTAGTTAAAAAGTAAGATTTTTTTTTTTCTATTTACCACAAACATTAAATATGATTTTTACTACAGTTTTAAATAAAAATTCTCGCATCTGGAAGTTAGAAGTTCATAAAATTAATATAAGTCAACTAAATTGTTTAAAGTTATTCTCAAAAAATCAAAGCACTAATCTTGAAAATTAATTCCCATTTCTTCAAAATTTCAAAAACTAATCTCATATAATCCTTTATTTCTGAAAATTTACATTTCTTTTTAAGAAGTTAAACACAAAAACGAATTTTATCACTGAAAATTCCATTTTAAACTCAGTATTAAGTCTTTTGTATACTTGAAAGAAATCCAAACAACCATTACTGCATGCATTAAGGATAGTTAATGATTATTAAATAGTTACTAAAACTTAGAACTTCTTTGTTATATTCTGAACATGAATCAAATAAACATGAAAATAGATGCAACATTATAACAGTTATAAACTATATCTACAGTCTGATACATAATTATTAAACAAGATCCTCTTTTCTAAATAAAAACATAAGAAGAATCAGAAAATATGCATGTTAAACAAGCTATTTCCAATCTCATTCATTATGGTAAACAATGCCCAATACATATTTTTAAGGTTGTAATTCTACCATGCCAATGCAATAAATAAATCAGAAAAAACAAGGTATACAAATTAAGAATTCAGTCTCAAGTATACATTGTTTCGATAATTTAAAAAAAAATATTCAGTCACATTAATATTAAATACAAAACCATTGATTCAAAAAATATTGATATTTTATAAGAATTCTTGTGTCAAATGCATTAGAATATGAAATAAACAATACTAGCTTCAAAAAAAGTTTTAAATTTTCATTTTAGAATACAATAAAAAAAAATGGGTAAGATACGTTTATTATAGAATAAAAAGGTGTATGAATGACATTGACTTGAACTATACACAACACAAATAGGGAGGAGACTTAAAATAATTTAACATCAGAGAATTTAGAGAGTAAATATACTTTCTGAAAATATTTTTCCAGTGATTATTGTTTGGGCATAAGAATCATGCATCTCAGTCCTCACAGCTGTTTCTGTACTTTCGAAAGTAGCAATTTCATTTGCTTGGGGACTTAGGCTTTTTCCAGATCCTACAGTATTTAAGATGATATTAACCAAATCTGATGCAACTATACCTGAATCAATCTGCAAGGCAAAAAATACAAATTATTGTTATTACAAAACTCATTCATAAAGATACTGCAAATATTGATAGTTATATTATTCAAGCTCTGATATTAAATTTAGCTTCATACAGCTTCAGTAAATTGAATTGCTATAGTGTTAATAATAAAAATGTAAAATTTCAGGTTGTAATATAATATAAATGTTGCTAATTATGCATAATAAGCAAGAAATTAGTCTAAGAAATTACATAAGTAATAATTATTATTTGTGCATACCTTTTGTTAATTTCATAAATAAATATTATTTCACTTAATTATTGATTGCAGTTTAATATTTAATTAAATTCTCATAACTTTATAATTCTTTAAACTTTTTTTTTCTATTGCAAAACAGTTATTAAATGCTTCTGATGATCATTTTCAAAATATCGATACTGTATTAATAACACTGCTGATAGTAAATATAATTAATAAATGATACTAAAAAATTAAAAAGATTTTACCGTTTAAAATAAATAAAAAAAAAAACCTTTACAACACTAAAAATATAATCTTCCCTATGGAAATTGTTATACTTCCAAAAAAAAATAATTACAGAGAATTATTAAAAGAAAAGAAAAAATTAAGAAAAAATCTACAATTGCAAATATCAAGTTTTAATGTGAGAATATTACTTTTTCAGCCATTATTTATCTTTATTAATTTAAGTCATTAACCAGCTTCAAGTAATCATGAGACTTCTCTATCTGCCTCTATCCATACACACGTACATGCATAATATATATATATATATATATATATATGATATTTTTTTTTAATTTTAATTTTTAATTTTTCTAGTTGGAAAATTTAGACAGCTCAATTGATTTTGAGATGGAAAAAAAACATCGTTTTTCTAAATATTGATGCATGCATAATCTGATAGTCTAGTGGTTGGTTTAAACTGGGCAAAGACTATTTCTAAGAATTCACAGATTGAATAATTTGGAAATAAAGTTGTAACTTTATAGTTAGTGATAAATCTTCAAATGTGTCAACCTCTTGCATTATTTTTCAATACCCCTAAAAGCAAAAAATTGATGCTTCAAAAGCAATAAATCACCACTCTGTTGCCTATGCATTTTGAGGCTTCAAAAACTTCAAATCATTATTTATATTTTCAATTCTATTTTAACCCCTTAAGCGGTTTGCCCGTAAAGTGTACGTGCTACCCGAAATTGGCCTCAACTGGTTTGCCCGTACGGCGTATGGACATCGATATTTTCTTCTTTCCTTTTCTGGTTTGCCCGTATTTTTCATCATAGTTAAGAGACTATTTAGTATTAATATTTTTCAATAGATGGCGTGGCTTGTCCATGTAACTGAAATACTTTTCAACCGGGTTTTTTCTTTGTAGCGGGAATGCGGGAATATTTCTTTGAAATTTTTGTTCTATTGTATTCAATGCTTGTGAATTTAAAACCTTGTCTTTTCTTATGGAAGTTATGGATGGAATAAACGACGAAAATACTTTCTTGTTAGATGATGAACTACATTCTGATACAGATATTTCTTCTAATTATTTGGATTATTCCTCTGATGACTCGTGCAGTGAGCTCAGTTCCAATGATGATTTGAGTTCAGCAAGAATTTTTACCGAAGTTGATGTGAAAAACCCACCGGTTCCGTGTCCTCGATTTAAATTTACTAATATTCCTTCTGTGCACATACATTTAGATGATGCTTCTGACAGTCTATAATTTTATGAAGCATTCATTGATTCTTCTCTCATGAGTAAAATTGCAGAAGAAACAAATATCAACAGTGCATCCAATCGAGTGTTGGAAGACAATTCTCAAAGAGTAAATTTTGGGAAAAAACAACTGTGGAAGAGTTGCATGTATTTTTCGCTCTGAATATACTTCAAGGAATTGTAAAGAAACCTGGAATTGATCATTATTGGAGCAAAAAATATTCAACTAATACACCTTTTTTCTCTAAAATAATGTCTCGTCAATTCTGCCTTTTGCAACGCTATTTGCATTTTTCTGATAATGCAGAATTTGATCCACAAAATCATGAATGCCCAAAATTAGTAAAAGTTTGGCCAGTTTTAAAACATCTCAATAAGAAATTTAGTGAAACGGTAACACCAGAGCGAGATGTGACTATAGATGAGAGCCTTATGCTCTTCAAAGGACGACTAGGGTGGAAACAATTTATTCCACTCAAAAGAGCAAGATTTAGAGTAAAATGTTTTATGTTGTGCGAAGCCATATCTGGTTATGTCTGGTCAATAATAATATATACAGGTAAAGACACAATTCTGAAACCTGAGTATGCTGAACTCTGCATTTCATCACAAATTGTCCTGACAATGATGGAGCCTTTGCTTCATAAAGGATACTGTCTTACAATAGACAATTATTATTCTTCGCTAGAATTAGCAGACAAACTAGTTTTATGTCAAACGGACACATACAGCACACTAAATCTCAAGAGAAAAGAAGTCCCAAAGGAAATGCAGAAAAGAAAAATGAAAAAAGGAGAGATTATAGCTTTTCAGGGAGGAGAAGTTACTGTGATGAAGTGGATGGATAAAAAAAAGTTTCATTACTTTCCACAATCCACAATACTGAAATGGTACAAATTCAAGTCCGCTCTGAAATGAAAGAAAAACCGAAAATTGTTATGGACTATAATAATACTATGGGAGAAGTACACCGTATGGACCAAAATTTGAAGTTTTGAAATTATCAAGAAAAGGGGTAAAAAATGTTACAGAAAGATTTTTTTCCACATTTTCGACATTGCTGTGTGGAACTTTTATGTCGTCTACCGTAAAGAAGGAGGAAAAAACACGCAACTAGAATTCAGACTTGATCTCGTTGACCGTATAATCGAAAAATATCATTCGGGAATAAATTTCCAACGTGGACGACCGGTTCGGAGCCTAATCCTCTGAGATTGACAGAGAGACATTCCCACAGATAAGAAACTGAGACCTGCTAGACAATGCAATGTGTGCTATTCGAAAAGAAATGAAAATGGAAAGAGAATCCGAAAAGAAACACGGTATTTCTGCCCTGATTGCAACGTTGGACTTTGCATTACACCATGCTTCGAACTGTACCATACACAAAAAGACTTCTGAACTGTTTGGAAAAGTAAAAACTTCAAAATTCACAATAAGTTTGAGAGAAATTTTTGTTGAATTTGTAAATCTTTCTTCACTGCATACATAATGTATTTGAGAAAAACAAACACTTAGGGGTTTTTGTGTTCAAAAATTGTAAAATAAAAAATGGCGTAAAAATATTAAAAATAGAAAAAAATATATAAATTCTTATTATTTTTATTCTATTAAGTATGGTACTTAATTATATGCAATAAAAAAATGTGCCTTTTTTGGAAGCATTTCTAGTAAAAAAAATTGACCACTTAAAGGGTTAAATATTGAAAGCCAAAGTTTTTCAATGTTTTTTAGTGATTAATTTATATGAATTTTTAAAACTGACATGGAATTATAATATGAAATAAACTCGCATGTCAATATCGAGAACATTAAATTAATTCCACTATATTTCATATGAAATCGAATTCTTTGGCTAATTTAGCTTATAAAATAATATTAGAATAATCTGCTCATATACAGCATAATAGTATCAATATATGAAAATACATAAAGAAAAAAAAAAACATTTTAGAGGAACAAGCAAGTTTACTACAATTAAAAAAAAGCATAAATTTGATATAATATTTATCCATTTAAAACTATCTTAAAGCATAGAATAAATTCCTATGAACTTTTATATATTTCATTTTTTTAAACCCACATAACTAGAAAATATATACATTCTAAAATATAAAAAAAAGGATAATAAGGAAAGATTAAACAAATTTAAAATTTTAAGAAAAAGAATTGAAAAGATATTTGTTTAAATTCCCACCTATTAATAGTATTAAATATATCAGTCAGATTATCAAAAATGCAATTTCTTAAGGGTTCTGTAACTTCTGAAGGTTTTTAGACCTCATGTTTTAGCAATATTTTAAAGGAATTTCAAGAATTTCTCTTGAATACATTATATCATCATTTACTAATTATAATATTCCTCTTCCCATAATAAGATTTCTTTCCATAATTTTAAAATCATTTTCAAATCAATGTTATCCATCTGTTTATTCTTCTAGTCATCTCTCAAATAAACAACCATGACAAATTATAATAAAAAACATAATTAATAAAAATTCTTATACATATTTTCTTCATTCTTTCCCTTATGCAAGAAACCAAAATAAACTCCTTTGAAAGTCATTGATGTTTGTTTTTAAAAAACTGCTTATAAAAATTAAAATTATGAAAAATATCCAATTTTAAAAAGAGAAAGTTCCCAAAATTTGCACTGCCCAGACATTTTAAAGTGAACGAATCAGACTCCAAAATAGATAATAAATTAATTTTAATATTTACATACCGATTTTAAAAAGAATAATTTTGCAGAACTAAGACAACCTAAATTCATTAAAATTTCATTAAAAAAATTGCACACACTTTTATTTTACAGATGATATATTTTAAAATAAGAAAATAAAATGAAATGTAAAGATACTTTGATTAGAACAGAGCAGATAATTTTAATGCATTCATTATATATCAGCTGACTTAATGACAAAATTTTATTTCAAAATGCAATACAAATATAATTGTAATACAATTAACAGAAATTATTATAAGAACAAAAATAGAATTAAAAAAATACAGCAGCAGGGAATTTTACAGTTAAAATGATCTTTCACTTAGCACTTTCAGATTTATGATGATATGTTTAGAAAAATTAATAGAATATTATAATAATTTTTCACATTAGTTTCTAATAATAATTCTTTTAAGGTTGTGTTATTCCTTTATTAAAGTTTGGAATATTTTTAATGTTTTTTAAAAAAAATTTAAATAAAAATATCCATACCTCAGAATTTTTAAAATTTTCTAACATTCTGCTAATTGCATCAGTTAGTTGTGGAATATCCATATTTTCAGAACTGGAAAGGATATTTTCCCTTAAATTGACATATTCTTGAGTCTTCAAGTTGGAGTCTGAATCTTCTTTTAATGTTGTACCTTGCAAATCTTCAGATGGGTCTGACTGATCTTTTTCTTCATCACTATCATTATCATCACTCACACTTGCAACAGTTAAGAACTTTCGAGGTGCAGTAGTAGTAGTACTAAAAGCATTCTCGACGTTAAGAGGTCTCATGCTCTCAGAGCAATTCCTGTCAACCAGATCTTCACTGGTGGAAATCTCTTTACCACTAAAACAGATATTATTTTTATTTATATACTCTTCAGGTGTTTCTTCTGTTATTTCAGGCTTACTTCCTTTCCATGCAACAGTTACTTTCAAAAAATAATTACCTACATCATCAACAATTTCAAAACAATTAAATTTCACAGTCTGGCCATGAGAAACAACTTCCTTCAAATCATCAAATTTCTCAGGTACAGGAACTCCATTATGATACATTTCATTCCAGAAGAAAGTGCCAGGCTTTCTTAATCTCTCATTATCAATCTCCGCATATCTACAAAACACTTTCTTCACATGGCCCTCAAGGTCTTGGAATCGTTTGATATAAGATTGAGACTTTTCTTCTTGTGTTTCAGTTTCCACTTCTTCATTTAAGTCATTAGCAGCAGTTTCTAATGTATCTTCATTAACTTCTTCCAAAGCATCACTAAAATCTTCATCCGATAAGAAAATTTCTGCCGCATAACGAGATGAAAAGGAAGATTTTATCTTATCACAATCATCAGAAACTTTATCACTTACATTTGAATCAGTTTTAATGGGAAAACCATCCACAACTAAATTATCAGCTGTATTTTCAATCTCTTTATCTATTTCATCAGAACATAGACTAGATTTTCCAGAGCTGATGTTTCCACTGGAATAATTACTGTTTTTGCGTTGAATGCCTTCACGGCCATGGGCTTTTAAATAAATTTTTGATACTTCATCATTGTCATTTGGGTAAGGAGTATCACCCCAACTTTTGAATAAATCAGGATTTGGCTTTAATTTCATCTTAACATCAGAAGATAATGAGTTCACACTTTCTTTTGAAGATGCTTTAGATCTACAGTTGGTTAACTGAGATTGAGAACTATACACAGAATCACATTTGTAATTTTTTTTATGTCGAGAATTTGTTGACTTTGATCTTCTCTGTCTACCTTCAGTAAATGCAGAATGATGGGATGATCTAGAATAGCTGGATGCTGAATAAGAATCTTCCTCACAGTAATTTGGAGACTTTTTCATCTCATCAACTCTTGAATTTCTTGACTTGGATCTCCTTTGTCTACCATTAGATCCAGAATACTGCGATGATCTCGAATTACTAGAAATTGAATGTGAATCATCCCCATTGTAATTTGAATGTATTTCGGTTTCATGAACTTTTGACCTAGATCTATTGCGTGATTTTTTACTAGAATTAGAAATTAATGACGAAGAAGAACTATACACTTTTTGTGCTTTTGTTTTTGATAAAGTTAAGTAAGTTTCTGACAGTGCAGAAGTACTAGACGTTTTTGAGATACAACTTTCATTTTCTGATACATCCTCAATATCTTCATCAGTATGTTCAGGAAAATCAAGAGCTATTGGAACAACATCAGGCTTCTCACCAACCCAGGCAAGCAGAGCTTTATAGCCAGGAGGTGATTTAATTTTAATTCCATCAAATTTGATATTATCTCCATCACTGAATTCCCAGCTTACATCTTCAACTTTAACCTTATGCAAATAAAAGAGACAAGAATCAGCATCTGCCAGTTTTGAATCCCTTTCACCAAACTTTATTATAGTACCTTTAGCACTAGGATATATTTTACCAGATTCATTTGAAATTTCTTTCGAATCAGATTTATTTTCTGTCTTTTTAAAATCTGACAATTTCTGTAATTTGGAATTCTTGCTTAGACTACCGATTGATTCATAGTCTGATGTAGCCGATTCACCTTTTTCCTTAGATTTATTTTTACTTTTCTTTCTTATCCAAACTTTTGTTGCCTCCCATCGCACTTTTATGTGTTTTTTTTTACTACGAATAGCTTTATACTCAACCAGATCTCCAGGACGAAAAACTTTAGTCAAATCCTGAAGGTTTTCTACATTACATACTTGATTTTTATGAAAGAAAACAGTGTTATTCTGGTCACCATCAATTATAATAAACCCAAATGAGTCAAAAACCTTTTGGATAGTTCCATTGCCTTCCGATGTATCAGCATCATAAAGCCCAGTTTCACGAGTTTTAGGAACCTTAGGAAAAAAACCTTCGGGATGCAACACTTCATTTTCAACATTTACTGGTATCCAAACTTTTGTTGCTCGGTACTTTGATTCAAAGTCTAGATTTCCAATTTTTGCATTCAAGCGCACCTTTTTACCAGGAACGATTCCAAGATCTGGTAACAGGCTTTTGTTTGCATCATTAAAGCATGAGGGTGTAAAATATACAGATGCTTTAACTGGCTCTTTTATTGCTATAAAACCAAAAGTAGGTTGGACTTTTATCACAACTCCTGGTATGTCATTCAATGCCTTAGGAAATGCACTTTCCTTTTCAGGTTTTCGATTCACATTAATATCATTTGGAGTTGTAGAAGTTTCCTTGTCCCCAGATGAACTTTTCAGAGACACTAATCCATCATTGACTGTAAAAAGTAAATTATATTTCTTTAAAAAATTCATCAGTTCATTAGGGCTTGCTCCAATGGCAGATCGAACATTATGCTCAAGTTGAGATAATTGACCAGATATATGTTGGAACTTCAGAGAACCACCATTCCTTTGTAATCTATCTTTAACGAACTCTGCATATTTGAGCTCGTTGCTATCCATTTTGGGATATAGAGAAGCTATGTCCTTGGCCATTGTTCAACAGCAGTATTTTATATGGAAAACTGTATAAATCCTAAGAAAATAAAAATACGATATTAACATACCAAAATAAAAATTGAGTTTTTAAAAAAAATTATGATTTTATTAAAGTAACTGAAGAAAACAATTTTTTAGTCATTACAGTAAAATTTTTTAGATACTAACAAAAGTTTATATACTGAATAATTATCATTAATATTGTTAAATAGAAGTATTGATAACACTGCACAATTCATCTTAAAACAAATTATCAATATAAAGAAGTCATTGCCAACTTTATGAAGTATGAATGAACACCCAAGTCATTCACTATTTCAGTTTTTGGCACATATGCAGTGGTATCAGGAAAATGCACCCATTTGGCATTCATCGCAAAGACTTTGATATTAATGATTAATACAGAATATTTTCTTTATGTCTACTATAAAATAAAATTAAACTTCACAACATTGTCCCCTCCAACAACATTAAAAATTTAATTTTATAAATGAGAGGATTCTTGAATTTTTAATTTAAATAAATAATAAAAGAAACATATTTATTATGAATTATAGTCAGTTTAATAAGAGTCACATAAATTCAGTCCTCTGATTTTTTAAAGGTTTTATACTGAGAAATATCCAAGTACAATATATATAATTACGTTCATAATAAATTTCTTTACATATGTGAATGAATACACCATTTCAAATCTAATGTTTCATCAGAACTTACATTTATTTCTCATTAACTATACTCCAGAGATAAACTGTTAAATGGTAAAATCAGATCAACAAATCTTAGTCACAACTTTCTAATTGATAAGAGTTTGCAATAAATATCATAATGGCAATATTTTTCTTAACACCGAGAGGATTACTGTTCATGGAAAAATATCAAAAATAAAATCTTGTACAGATAAATTTCTAGCATAAAAGAATTAAATAAAAAGATCTAATAATAGTAGCTATATAAAAACAGAAAATATTATATAAACAGAAAAAAAATTGTTATTCTACATTTTATCTATGCATAAATTCATTTTACTTTATGGGACAGGTTTAACATTCTTATTGATAAGTAATTTCAATTTACCATTACAAAAAATGTTACAAAAATTTGTCTCAAAAGGGGCACGAAATCAAAATGACAATAAAAATCAAATGAGACAAAATCAAATAAGAAATGAAGGGAAAGTAAATACTCAGCTAACAAGGATTCCATAAAATAATTTGCTAAATCTCAATGATAATACATAAACTGAATAATACCGATTCACTATTGGAATAGTATCTATACTATTTTAATGGGGAATTGAAGTTCTATTAAAGAAAAGTACCAAACAAGGACATTATTCATTATAACAAAGGATATTATGCTAATGATGACACATTCATTTTTATACTGAAAATCATTACTTACTACTTCTAAACAACCAAAAATTAATAAGTGCACCAAAAAAAAAACAATAAAATAGTATAAGAATTTCATAAAATAATTTTTATTTATTAAACATGAATACATTTCTAATTATATACTTGAACTGCATTCCAAAGCAAAAATTTTAACACACATATAGCAGCAATCATTAACAGCCTTCAATAGTTGACACAATTTATTATGCAGTTAGTAAAGCATATAAAATAAGATAAGGATTCGAAAAGATTTCCTTTCTACTTACTAATGAAATTCTAGTATATGGAAAAATTCAAACTTCAAGTTACAGATTATGGCTCAAATAAATGTTAATAATTTGACATCTATTAAAAAAATTTATGAAATAGAAGGTTAATTTCTAAAATTATATAACCTATATAATGCAATTTTTATTTATAGTCACTAATTCATGTAATATAGGGGTTAATGGTATTCCAAGATTTTCTGAGAAGAGCTGTCAATTTTATTTATCAGATAAAACAATACACAAATTATTGCAAAAACTCTTTAATTGCAATAATTTCTTTCTTATATAGTAATAATGTATCCCAATGATTTTTTAAAAATTATTTTTTGATACGTTTAACTTTCCTTCTAAAAAAATTTGCCAATAAGAATTTAAATGAAAATTCAGCAAGAGAGAATTTAATTGAAAAGGAGAACAAAACAGAAAATAAATTACTTTTTTTTTAATGTAAATCAATTCGACACAGTGGTATTGTCTGATATTGTACAAAAGATTAAGCTTAAAGTTCTATCTCAATCAATAATAATTTATAAATATATGCGATATTTAGAAACAGACTGAATCAGCATACAATTTTCGATATAGTCAAGCATATTTTGTAAACACAAAAACTGAGCCATATGAAAAATGCTACCTGGTATAATCCAGGTAAAATAAACCGGAATACTTGAGATCAGCTCTTTTTATAAATACATTTATATTATTTTAACACTTATTTATATAAAGAAATAAAGCAGAAAAAGAAAAGAAGATAAAGCATATATAAGAAAATAAAGCATTTTTTTCCATATTTTACCATCTTAAACACAAAATATGCAATAGAATAATAATATTGAGCATCATTCAGCATACTAATTTATCAATTACTAATAACTTATCAATGCTTAAGCTAGAATGAGACAAAATTGTTCCATATAAACACTGGCTCTTTTTTTTTTTTTTTTTTTTTTTTTTGTATTGCACAAGGGCGTTTGCGGAATATGGCTATCAAAGTTTTCAAAATTATTGGAAATGAAGTGTTTGCTTTTATTTAATAAGTATTTCAAACGAGTTAAATTATTTTAAATGTAAAACCTATACAAAATCTCTTAACACTTCTCCGATTTAAAATGAATTGTTAAAAAGAATATTTTCCATAATATTTAATAATGTTGGTTTTATCAATGGGTTTTTGAGAAAAGAAATGGTTTTTAAATTTTATTTAATAATTAACTCACCTTTTTGTAAGTCAGTTACACATTTCGGTTGTGATTACATTCCATGATGTTTTGAAAGTTCACGTTTCAGAAGTTGCACTGAAAGTTTCGGTTCCCAAATTTGGTTCTATACAGTTGCCATTCATATTCAGAATTATAACGATGCATATTAATAAGAATCAAAAGAAGGCTCTTAAGTCACGTGACACATGTGCAGTGCGCATTTTATAAAATATAAAAAAGCATAACATTCTATTATTAAGACTGTGTGAAAAACTTTAAAAAACGTGCGTGCTTGTTTAATAAATAAATATGATGTTAAGTGTATATTTTCCTTTCTTAACCAATTTTACTATGCAAAGAGATAGCGAACAGCATTTTACTTTGACTTTTACGAAGAGATTATCAATAAAAACACAAAGATTTTCCAGTAATGAAGTTGAAAATTGGCATGGCTCTATGTATGTATATACAGCTACATTAAGACAAAAAGTTACTCTTGTATCCTCAAGATAGTAGAAATGCAAAACAAGATTGAAACTTGCGCTAACGATAATTGAGTTCTTCGACTTTTAAAATAATTTCATTCGGATAGTGGCAATCATTACTGATTCGTAGAAGAAAACATTGGAGTGTCAATTGGAAGCTTTCATCAATGTAAAAAGTACAAGAAGTAACACATTTTTTTTTGTGAGCTAAATGTTTCTAGAGTATGGAGAAAACTCGAAATTGACAATAGTGATCATCCGTATCCGGATGTTGTTTACTAGTTTATGAAGAAACCACCGCAAATGAACACGAAATATTGATGCCACATAAAATATCATATCCTGCCATGGTGAAAAAATATCACCAGTTTGAAAATGGTCTCACAGACTCAGAGGCGGCGCCAGTATTTTTTCGACGGGGAGGCAAGATATAAATGATGGGAGGAGGAGGGGCAAATAACATTTCTCAAATTTAACTTTCAATCAACTCAAAAATAATCCATTTTGCATTTATCAGGTATATAATTAATAAAAACTAATTATGATAAGTAATTATTTGGACTGTTTATCAAATAATTATTGCATATATGTTTACAAATAATTTTGATATAGAGACAAAAAATATTTTTTGATGAAAAGAAAACAACAAGAAAGAAGATAACAAATCAATTATACCGCTTTACTATTGTAAATAAATTTTTACATTATTTAAAAAATCTCATGACAAAATAAAATAATTGTTGAAGCAATAGAAAATAATTATGGATTTATTATTGCACGTATATACATATGTTATTCTCAAAACTTTAAATAATATAAGTGAAAAATATAGCATTTCAATTTATGGTTATTATTTATATATTCAAAATTTGTTCTGTTTCAATTGCTAAGCTTTTATTAAAATTTTATTATTTTCAAAAGATTCACTGAAATTTAATATATTAGAAAGAGGAAGAATTGACGTAAATCAATACACAATGTTAAAGATATATATATATATATATATATATATATATATATATATAAAAACCAATTATTTGTAAGGCATTCCAATACAGCAAATATTCTTTTCTATTTGAATTTTAATATGATCATCCATAAGGATTTATACTTGCAAAATTTTTTTAATATATTTAAAAGATATGTTTCTTTAAATAAATACTAAATTAATATAAGATTAAATCAAAATAATAAGTAGGATTTTACTTATTACTCACCTCATACAAAGCAAGTTTCTATATAATATATAGTATTTTTAGCTCAGTCTTGTAACTGTTTTGAAAAGAAGAAGGATTTTTTTCTTCTCTGTGCTTGAACCCTTGGTAACAGCTTGAAATATTTAGCCAATCGGCGATAAAGGGTTCGAGTGATTTTACAACTAAATTTCCCTCGACCATAAATTTTCGAAGGTAAACTTATCCTCCTTCCCCCTCCTTTAAACAAATATGGGGCATCATAAAATTACAAGAGCATGGTAGATGCTTCCGTGAACAAAAAAGGCCTTATCACACGGTGAAATTTCGCCAGCACTTTTCCGTTTCTACCCTCAAAAACCGGCCAAGCAAGTTTCATAATCGACAACTTTTTCAAACCAGCTCAAAAATGCTGTCGGAAAATATTGTCCGCAAACGAAATTCAACTAATCATGTGAAACTTTCAAGTGACGTCACTTTCATTGTCGTTTGCTCTCGGAAAGTGCTGAAAATATTTTGCTGTGTGATAAGGCCTTAATACATACATAACAGTGCACATAACATACATAAGAGTGCAATAATGCTTCAGAACAAAGTTCTTAAGAATTTGTTCTAGTAAGGAGTGCATTTTACTGAGGAGGGAGAAAACCATAGAGCTCAGCTCTTTGGAGAAAACTCATTAAACTATAATTTTCATGTTTATATTTTTCTGACGTTAAATATATACATTAAAGAACATACAAATATCTGAATTGCAGAAGTATATATATTTTTCTATCGTTAAAATACACCCCCCCCCCAAAAAAAAAATGTTTAGGGCATTAAAAATGTGAGTAGTTTTTCAAAAAGTTATTTTATCTCTTTTTTTATGGAAGCAATCTTTATGAATCATGCAGAATACTTTTTAAAATTCCGATGCTGACGAAAATCAAATTTGCATGTTTTTCAACAGAAAGAATAAAAAGGATGTCCCGATTTTTTTCATCCAGAAACAAATAATTCGTATTCTTGTTACAGGAATATGGCAGTTCATAAATTTTATGAAAGAATTAATGATGTGAATAATGTAATTATTGAAATGTGTATATAACTTGTATCTATATGTAACGCGTACCTATATTTAAAATTGCTAATGAGTTAGAAGTTAAGAATGAAAATATTTCCTTTTTTGAATGCAATTCACCGAACTTAATTGCTCGAGTGGGTGGGTCTAATGCCACTTGGTCATGGAGCTCTTTCGAATGAAGAAAAAGTGTGCGCCTTTCGTTGTGAACGAGCACCGTTAAGGTGAAAATACGACTTTGCTCGAACACACATAACACAACCCTTTTTAGAGGGTGGTAGAACTCATTCATCCATCCACAAGTCAGAATTTAGATCCAAATCAAAAACCGACTGATCTCTGATTCTGTACCCCCAGAGGTATAATTTGTTATGGGGACTTGGAGGAGTTTGCAGTCACGACCTATTGAACGTGCCCCAATTGCCATTAGCCAACACGGGGGTCTTTGGCCGAGACGAGGACAGAACCCGCGACCTTTCGGTTACGAGACTGACGCTCTGCCAACCAGGTTACCTCAGCTCATTTATGAGGCAATGTATATCTCTTATAGGAAAAAGAAATTTCATGATTGAGATGGAAAGAATGAAAGATTTTAATTCATTTTTGGAAAAGCAAGCAGAACAAAAAGTTAAAATGTGCAAGAGTTACGCTCCAGTAATTTGTTTTTATGTCTGTTAGTATTTGCTATTAAAATCATTTTTAATTATTATTTATTTGATAATTCTTTTGTTAGAATTATGTTACATTTTTTAAAGAAAATTCTTGTAATATATGGAGAACATGCAAAACAGATGAATTAATTCCTGTTAATAAATTTTTTTTAAATGCTCAGTTTTAATTTAAAAAATTGTATTTATATGTTCTCTACTCATCAAAAGAAACATGAAAACTGACTATCTTCAGAAACTCGGTATAAAAAAAATTGCCAATATCAGGAATTAAAAATATAATCAACTGCAGGTTACTGCAGTTGTGTACATGTGTTATAGATCTAAAGAACTGAGTTGAAATAAATCAAATCTTGTATATTTATTATTTGAAAAAAAAAGGGAATACTGTAAACTTTTTAAAGTATGAAATTAATTGCATATTCCATTGATGTGACTACTCATGAAATTTTATCGTTTTTCTACTGTAACTTTGGAATAAATCATTCTACTAGAAATGTATTTACACCATCTTAAAATTCAAACTTCTTTTTAAATGATGCAGTTTCATTTCCCTGTAATTTTAATTTAATTTTCGCCATTTTTTTCTGAAATTTACGAAACAATTAAGTTAATTCAAACGATTGTGAAATAAAGAATTTTATCTGCATTTTTAAAAGTATAATCCGGCTTAATTGACATTCAGTTTTTAATTATAAACATGAAACACTTAAAGTGCTATATACATAATATTTTATAAAGAATGTTTTATTATTATTGTTATTAACCTATTACCAACGAAGTATTTTCATTACTAGAAAGTCAGATGTGTAAACTAGTAGTTTAATTAATGAATGCAGACCTGAAAAAGAGAATAAACAGAAGACTGTCGAAATAATGTCAACCTCTCTACATAAAGTCAAGGACATATATATATATCCCTTTTAACCTTGAAAGGAGTGTTCTCTTCAATGAGACAAGTGGAACTATTTTCCGAATAACTGTCACAGTTCCCACTCCCCCTTCTTTTATGATCGCAAGGTACGTTCTTTTTAGAAGGAATTTGTTGAGTCTTGCATCTAACCATAGACTTGAAATAGTGATATGTATCAGCTCTATGCAGCTAACTAAGCCCGAATAAAGGCCTTATCACACGGTGAAATTTCATCAGCACTTTTCCATTTCTACCCACAAAGCAAGTTTCATAATCGACAACTTTTTCTAACCAGCTAGAAAATGCCGTCGGAAATATTGTCCGCAAACGAAATTCAAACAATCATGTAAAACTTTGAAGCGACGTCACTTTCTTTGTCATATATTTTTTGTTTGTGTATATATATATATATATATATATATATATATATATATATATATATATTCTGCAAGTTAAACGAAAGTTAATAATCTTTAGAATATGTTCAAGTAGAATATCCCTATAAAAAGAAATATCATTGCACCACAAAAACTAAATTGTTAAAAAATCTTGGATACCCTGGAGGTTGTAAGGGACCTTAGGTAGTAACCTATTCTACTTAGTTAATAATCTAGTCAAGTAATCGCGAACCTAAAGATCTAAAAGAATTTTTTAATAAGGATTGTAACCAAACTATCGGCATTAAAATATCTTCCGAACATACGTGCAAGAACAATATAAAATGTGGAAATTTTAGGGCATGTGACTGTTTTTTTTTTTAAATGCACAGAGAAAACTTTATAACTTTATTATCTTGTAAGTATTAAAGGTATTTCGCTCATAAATGTCAGAGTAAGATATGTGAAGTGCACGTTAAAAATGTTCGCTTTACTTTGTATTTATACATATTTATAATTTACAAAAATAACTACATTTTATTCAAAAGCAGTAAGATAATTGAATTTGCACTCTCATTTTTAAGTATGCTTTATTGTTAAATGTTTTTCGAATTTAGAGCTATTGTACATGAATATCTTCAAAAGAAGGAAAATTACACTCCATTTTGCATAGTTATAATATTAAATGTAGAATATGAAAAACTGAGGCACTAATTTGTTGAACAAATGAAGTGTATACTGAGATAGAATATTGAGTACATGTGTATGAGTCAACTTTTTTGCCGAATGTGATTCAAACTATAAGCTGAATATACGATAGTGAAATTAGATATCCGATTACCATCAGCCGCTCTATTTCTTCGTCGACCGACAAAGAATAGTCTGCAAAATGCGACATTTTTAATCTTATAAGTTATTATGCCAAATGTTGACCAAACTATGAGGTTTCATCTTATGCTTACGACAGTTTCTTCTTATGTTCAACAATCTATCGGCAGAACTTCACCGAATTCTGACGTGTATATGTCTAAAGGCCGTATCACACGGCAAAATATCGTCGGCACTTTCCGTCAGGAAACGACAATGAAAGTAACGTCATTTGTGTGACGTCACTTCAAAGTTTCACATGATTGGTTGAATTTCGTTTGCGGACAATATTTCCGACGGCATTTTCTAGCTGGTTAGAAAAAGTTGTCGATTATGAAATTTGCGTGACCGGTTTTTGAGGGTAGAAACGGAAAAGTGGTGACGAAATTTCACTGTGTAATAAAGCCTTTACTCGACCAATCAAAAACAGTCGTCAAAATATAACATCTAATTCATTGCCATTTTACCGCTTGTATTGTCTAATATCGCGCAAACGTTACCGGAGTCCGCGTATTGATTTCTTAGGTAAAAATACTTCTAATCTATCTAATATTATAATACGAGGAATGGTTGCCAAGTCGAAAAACGCCCCAGAATTAATAAACTCCGGTAAACTTGGGGGTCTGGGGTTTTTGGCCACGAGGAATCGATTGGCGCCGGTTTTGAAGCGCTACGGTCGAGCAGTTCGGAGTTACATACAGGATATTTTCAAACTTTATTAATTCGCCATAATGGCTACTTAAATTTTCAAGCGGTAACGTTCTGCCATCTATAGCCAATATGGCGAACTAATAAAGTTTTATGTTTATGCTGTTATAGGTTTATAATATGTTTCTTATGTATTATATATGTTTGGTTTTTCTAAATAAATTTGTCAAAAATATTGAACTTCAACACACTTCAATCTTTACCTTTACTTTACCTTTGTATAGAATAGTTCCCTTTCCAAACTCTAACTTTGTTTAGAATAGTTTACAATGGTGCACTTTAACCGGTTATCTTTTCACCACAAATTTCACACATTTCACAAATTTTCTTATGGCATGTATTGTTTTGATAAATCACAATTGAAAATTTAAATCTTCGAGTTAGCTTCGATACCTGTTTTCTCCGAGTGGAGCTCGGTCACCCGCTGGTAATAATAATATTAGTAATAACATTTGCAAATGCGTTATTATCTCATTAATTTTTTTGTTTCGTCGGCTTTCCTGCTGAATGTGTTGCAAACTAAAGTCTGAAGATCCGACAGTTAAATTCGATGTCCGATTACCTCTCAATTTAACAACCGCCGCTCCGATTTTTTTAGTCGACCTACAAAGAATAGTCGGCAAAATACGCCAGACTCATTTCACCTCGTCGGTTATTATGACAAATGTGGAGCAAACTATAGATTGGACAGTTCCATCTTACTTTCGATAATCAGTTGATCGAACTTTGCATTGATTTTTTATAGATTCACGGATAATTGCAGGAAAATGTATTTACCAATCGCCTCGTCGGTTATTGGTCGAGCAATGCCATTCTATCAAATTAAATCATTCCTCCGATACTTCGATTGTTTATAATAATTTAATTCTAAGTTGGGTTTTAAATTATTATATTCTTTAATACTAAATTCGCAACACCTGAGGTCCGATGTAATAAGACTTTTGCAGACGAAATTCTCAACTTCTTGCAGACAGAGGGGGGGGGGAATTTCTCCCTTTATCCCCACTGTCGCCGCCTCTGCACAGACTTATCAATGTGAAAAGTCCAAGGAAACCAATAGTATCAGATATAGCGCAAGTGAGATACATGTATGAATTGGATGGGACAGAATGCCCATTTAACCACATTTAGATCAGTGTCTAGGGTCACTGATTAAAGAGAAGCTTTTGACTAAGAAAGTCAAATTTATTTACAGCAAAGATTACAGAAAAGACATTAAGAATTATGACAGGACAGGCTATTTACAATAGAGAAAAAAGTATCACCTATAGATGCCACCAAGGATGAAGCCTAATCAAGTGTTTCATGGCGAAACTACGTCGTGTGTTAAAGATTCACATTCGGAGCAAAATGACCCTCTCTGTCTCCGTCTGCCGAGCGAATGCGTAGTTCGCTTTTTTCTCAAACTTGACGTCACGCGTCTTAGACTTTGAATCAGCGGTATTCAATGGTATCCATGGTGACATCTATTTCTACAAAATGAAACTAAATATAGAATAGTAATGGTTGCTAATTAAATCTCTACGTACATTATTCTCGGCATTGACAGAATGAGCTTGTACAGCATCTGGGAATATCCGTTGGCAGAGTGCATTCCAATTTCCGTCACCAACTAGATGGTCGCATATTATATCTTCGATAAATTTCTTTAAAACAATTACGGACATAAAGGGTAAATGTTTTTGTCTTTCTCATAATTTTTCAACGTTTTTCTACGAATAGCAATGATCTCTTAAGCTACATCATTGGGAGCGACAATCCTATTAGCAGTACATGATAAGTTGCCTGTATATTGAGCTCTGAATATTGTAGAATGTCGGATGTGGCTTTTCACAGAATTCGATGTGAACTGTGCTTGGCAGAGAGGATCAGTAAGTGTTTCGACTTGCTTTCGATAACATTTGGAATAGAATTAATATTCCTCCCTCTTTTTAAGCATTTCCAGCCTCGTTTTGTGTTTTATTTCACACGCTGTGAATTTTGACTGTAAATTCTGTGATTTTAATTTTTGCGTTTATTTTCTAAATTTATGAGAATTTTTTTAGGAGAATTTATTTAAAGGCCTTATCACACGACAAAATATCGTCGGCACTTTCCGTCAGCAAACGTTATTTGTGTGCCGAAAGTGACGTTACTTGTGTGCCGTCGCTTCAAAGTTTCACATGATTGGTTGAATTTCGTTTGCGGATAATATTTCCGACGGCATTTTCTAGCTGGTTAGAAAAAGTTGTCGATTATGAAACTTGCTTGACCGGTTTTTGAGGGTAGAAACGGAAAAGTGCTGACGAAACTTTACCGTGTGATAAAGTTTTAAGGCTGTATCACACGGCGAAATGCCATCCGCACTTTCCGTCAGAATTTTTTTATTTCTACCCTCAAGAGCTGGTCAAGTAAGTTTTTCGTCGTCGTCAACTTTTTTAACCAGCTTGAAAATGCCGACGAAAGTGATGGAAATATTGTCTGCAAACAAAATTTAACCAATCATGTGAAACTCTGAAGTGACGTCACTTTCGTAGTCGTTTGCTGAAGAAAAGTGCGGACGATATTTCGCCATGCGATAAGGCCTTTAGACAGATTAGGTTCAAAATTTGAGCCAAATTTTATTTACCTAACTTGTTAAAGTTTTTAATTATTTTTTCTATATGCATGGAGAAATATATACCGATTGAGATTCAACTCCTAGAAAAATTTGGCTTCAAATTTGAATCGGATCTACAATTCAGATGTTAAGTCTAAGTATAAAATTATATCAATCTAAAGGCCTTATCACACGGCAAAATATCTTCGGCACTTTCCGTCAGCAAACGACAGCGAAAGTGACGTCACTTGTGTAAAGTCACTTCAAAGTTTCACATGATTGGTTTAATTTCGTTTGCGGACAATATTTCCGACAACATTTTCGAACTGGTTAGAAAAAGTTGTCCATTATGACACTTGCTTGACCGGTTTTCGAGGGTAGAAACGGAAAAGTGCTGGCGAAATTTTACCATGTGATAAGGCCGTAACTCTTTACATTTTGTTGTGTTTGTTTTGGCACTCTATAGGTCAAACCGTTTTTCTACCAAATTTGGTGCGTGTATACCTTGAAAAATGGAAACGTACATCTCGGATTATTATTAATATTATTTTGAAATTTTAATCAGAATCTTAATTTTAAAATTAAGCTAAATTTTGGCATTTTACCACAAAAACTTCCAAAAATATTATCACAAAAAATTTTACATTCGTCCCAAAATTTTCTATGAAAGTTAAAGAAAAAAAAAGCTTCTGTTAAATGTCTGTAATTTATGGCGTGTATAAAAAATTAATTTATAACATCGCGATATTTAGAAGATACTTGAACATGAACCTGATATTTACGTTTTTAATAGCGTTATGATGTTATAAGACCTATCTTCATTCGAAAAATTCGTGTATTCGTGTATTCCCCCACGGAAAGGGGGTGCAGTAGATTCTGAGGGTAAAGACCCGTGAGCACTCAGAGGGCAGAAGTCTGACTTCTAGCTCAAATGAAGGTGACACACACATTCACTTGCACAACCCCCTTTTACAGGGGGGCTCATTCATACATCTCTCAGATAGAACACAGAACAACCCTGCCCGAACCGGGACACCTAGATCACGGGGATGATACCCTACCCTAAGCTAGGACGCCGGCTTGTTTACCCAATGATTAAAGCTTATGCGTGACATTTACAATAATACGGCTTTTATATCAGAATCATGGGCATGAATTTATATAAAATTATTTAAAGAAAATTAAATATAACCAATACTTACCAGCGAATTAGCAGATTGCCAAAGGCAAATATTTTTAAATAAAAAAAGAGAAAGTTTCGTTCTATTATGACTAAAATTGAGCGAGTTATAAATGTTTGAATATCTTATTCCATAAGCCTTTCAATCGACGACTTGAAGAAAATATGCCTGGAATTACAAGAAACCGTGATATTACAAACCTAAAAAAATAATACTGCATAATCTTTTTAATACGTCATTCACATTCACGGCATCGTATTAGAATGACGAATGAATGAATCTGGGGTTCAAAATGCGATAAAACGCCTTCTTTAGCATTAGATATATGTCATTATCATTTAATAATTTTAGTTTATTAATCTGTTCAAGAAGTCAAGCAAAACTAACAAAGTAAAAAAAAAATTAAACTTTTCACTAATTCAAAAAACAAGGAAAAAAAGTTAAAGCATTTTACAATGACAAAAAAATAAATAAATAAATAATGAGTAAACTATATCAAAGTCAAATCGTTTTTATGGTTTCATTGGACTATATTTGCTCCCGGATTCAGAACAAAAAAAAGTGTGTGTGTGGTGGGGGGTAACTTTGGTTCCTTTAAAAATCTATTAAAAATAAAGCCATGAAAGTGCATGTGTAAAAACGAAGTACAAAAAATTACAGATAATAAAAAGGTCGATACTAAGAACTGTAGAAAGTTAAGATGGCATTAACGAGCAAGAGTGAATGGAAAAGAAAATGGATATTCAGAAAAACTAATTAAAATTTTTATTTTTAAATCTGAGTGGTGTTTTTGTAATTCTGTTTATTTATGTTTACAAAAGAATATACCATTTAAAAATTACAGGTCGACAATATCTCTTGAAAAATTCCATTTTATTGGGGGGAAATAGAATATGGGAAAAGGCTTACATTTTTTTTTTCTGTCTGCTTGAATTCGTGGACGGTAAAATATAATCTTAATCTAAGAGTGTTATTCTACAATTTCACATGGCATTTATAACAGTCAACTTTAAAAAAAAATTAATTCAATTTGGATAAGTGAAAAAAAACTTTCTTTATAATGATTCTTTCTCGAAAAAGCTCTAAAGGAAAGAGAATCGTTAAAAAAATTAATTTTGGTTTAATTAGAGCAACAAAAACATAGAATGCTAAAATTTTTAAAAATTAGAATTAAATAAAAAAATCCTTATTTGCACATATTTTAAAATTTACTTTTGACACTATTAAACCATTTTAACTTTTCATAATTCATTGTATAGTTAATTACAGTAAAAGCTCTTTATTTGCTGGATATATGTTCGATAAATATGCCGCGAATATAGAAACCGTGA
>JAPMOQ010005464.1:1528246-1541112 GCA_026543055.1 Argiope trifasciata | reverse complement strand
ATATATATATATATATATATATATATATATATATATATTAAAAAATCGATTTGAACATTTTGAACATTTATTTTTGAACATTTTGATTAATTATCTTAAATCTTAAGGCTTAGACAATGGTTTGAAGAGTTTTGTAATTTTCTCTTGCTAGACAGTTTTTAAAAGCTCCTTCAATTCAGACTGATACTCAGCAGTTGCATTACCAATTTAAATAAGACTTCATTCCATAGACGGATCAATGTTCATAAAGAAATCGCAAAGCTCATTTGCCATTCTTAAACCTTCACTAAGCTGTTTCAAATTAAATGTCACGTTTCCAGTGCATGTTGAAACTTCTTATTCAATGGGCTGTGAATTTAACATTTCCTCCAAGTCGGTTTCAGTCAGATCTTCATCTTGCGATTCAAGCAATTCCTGAATGTCGCTTGATTCTATCTGTTAGAACCCATCTTATCCTATTCCATTCGTGATTTCGGCTATGTTTGCATTTAACAACATACTTTAGACAAAGTTGTAATAAGATCTATTTTACTTTTTTTATTAGTCCATTTGACGGCATTTACAAAGGATATTCGGTTGGATACCTATTGGAATCCCTTTATTATTATGCGTGCACTTATTAGATCCGCGAATAAAGAAATTTTTTAGCCGCGAATATAGGGATTGGGTCACATTTTTTCAATCCTCGAATAGTGAAAACGCGAATGAAGGAAGCGCTAATACGAAGCTTTTACTGTATTTTTAAACTCTTTATCATATCGATGAATTTGCATTCAAATATGATAATCCGAAACTACACCCCACCCACATCTTTCATAATAATCCAATCAAGAGCAAATAGAGTGATTTGTTTTTGATAGCCTAACTGAAAACATAAACCGATAAACTTTATAAACAACGCATTTTTTCCCATGTTAAAATACAATTCAACTGAGTTAATTAGACAGTATATTGCTAAACGTGTATCAATTGAAAAAAAAAAAAAAACAAAAAAAAAAAAAAAAAAACAAAAAAATTTTTTTTGAATCTCATCTAGTTAATAAAGATTTCCTGCCCACAACTAGAAAGACAAGGGTAGATTCCTAAAGGAAATAAAAAAATATTCTTTATTTTCTTGTCCAGTTTTACAAAAACGCTGAAACTATCACTGATATGATAATACACAGATAAAACAACTGAAGCGAGTGTAGCTCCTGGAAGTTTCAAAAGCAGATCATTTTTGCTGGGTCATTTCATTATGAAAGTATTAAATTTATATAAATAAAAATGAATGTTTGTCTGAATGTCTCTTATGTCTTCCTAAACCGTTCATCTGATTGTGATGAAACTGGGTCAGCTTATTGTTTACATTTACAGGATGGTTATAGGCCTAGAACAATTATTTAAAAGTTATTAAAATGAATCTCAAGGATTAATCTCCAAATAACTCGCCGAGGTGACAATTGATTTTGTAGAAATGGTAATTCCAAGTGAAAGGTTAATATTTTGTAGCTAAAGTACGCAAATGCCGTGCAAATCATTCTCAGAGGTAACAGCTTTATTACAGATTATGCGAGAAAGTTTTGTGGATACCAACCCAGGGGTTTTTATATATTTTAATTAAAGTTTTGCGTATTTAGCAGTAACTACCAAAAATTTTTTAATACGAATAATTTAGGACCATCTTAATCTTCAAAAATTATCGTTTCAGATATATTAACGATTTTATGGAGTAAATATATTTTCTATATTTAATCAGTTTTAAAAGAAAATATTTTAACCACATTTTTGAGAATTCTGAACGAATACTAAACGAGTCACGAGATATAATAAATAGTTTCCTTCATTACCATTCTGAAAGAACGCCAAGTTTTATAATTCCAAAAGAACACACAAATCTGATATACAAAAATGAATGTTTGTTTGTTCGTATCTTATATACTGTCGTACCGTTCATTCTATTTCGGCAAAACATTGCCAAATGATTGTTTGATTGCACTTAATATAATTTCTTCCGGTGGCAGCAACGCGCCGGGTATCAACTAGCTTACAATAAAAACAGACGATTTTAGACCATTTCATCGACTGTCAAAGATGATACCCCAATGAGCCCCCATTTTTTTTTTAAGACTGACGACTGACCTAAAATTATGAAAATCTTAACGGTTCTAAACTATTCAATACAAAACTTTAAAAATAGATCAGATTTGATAGAAACGTTCATTTAGTTATTTAAAAGGTGACGTATAGAGAATATTTTGCAGAATATGATTCCATTGCACCAAATAACTGTATAAAATTTAGATTTCATATTTTTGTAATATATACCGAAACAAAATTAATAATTTTATTCACGTTATTTAAGCCCTTTTGAAAATAAAACTAAAAATGAATTTTATGATGCATCTGTGAAATTTTTGTCGAATAATTCTTGAGATCGCATAAAAAAATATAAAATCGCATTAAAGTAGATTATTTTAGTAGATTTTTTCAAAATTATATTAATTGTTTGCAAATAAATTTTCAAAAAAAAAAAAAAAAAACTCTTTAAAATATGTCATTTTAAATTACAAGGCGATAATTAAATAAAAAGAGCAAAATATGGTTGCAAAATAATTTTATTGATTCATTATCAATTGAATTGAATAGCCAAAATACAAAATATATACTAAGTAAGAAGTATGTAAATTTTTTGTAGTAAAATTTACAGCAATATTTTTTTAAAAACATTCACAATACAGTTCAAAAGTATTTCCCTTACAGGATTCTAACAAACAAACAAAAACTTCTATATTCATAATAAGTTCAGAGTATTTTAAAATATGTTAAACATCACTTCATAAATTATGGGAAAAGTAACTCTTCAGATTCTGAATATTAAAAATATATTTGAAAATCTTGATTCGATTAAATGTACACTGTAAAAATTCGATGAATTTTTGAGAAAAATTATAATCCAAACTTTATAAGGTATGATAATCCACATAACTCATTCAATGGGAATCTACACAGTTTCAAATGAGCCAGTGACAGAAGACTTATGCGACCTTCTGACTCTTGATGTTCCTTCTCTGCGCTGTGTATGACGTATTGGAGGATGAGAAGTTTTTGAAGCCAATGGCTTCAAATCAATTATTTTTCTATCACATTCATAGCAATTAAATTCTTGATTTGCACTTCTACATTTGACAGCAGAATAGGCATGCCCATTTTCACACATGAACCAGTGACCATCCAATAAGCACATAATCATTAAAACTGGTTGCTTCTGAAGTTCTGATACATTAATTGACAAATTGGATATATTTTTACTCAAGTTTGGAAGTTCAGAAAAGAATTTTGTTAACTGGAATTCTCGAAACGGGGTGTAAGTTACTAAGATATGCATTAACTTATTCACATATATATACGACTTACCATCTGGCTGTATCTTCAACATCAGTCTGCCGAGTTCATCAATTAATTTCAAACGATGAACTTCCCACAAAAGATCTTTTAATTGCTGCTCAGAAGCTATTAAAAATCTCTTAGCGATGAAGGAATCCACCCACTTTTCTGTTATCTTAATATAATCATTTAATTTGTCAATCATTTTTTTATTGATTAGGTAATAAATATCAGAAGGAGAAATTTGCACCGCACTGGACACACTTGTTGAACGTGATGGCCATACTTTCATTATGTTCATGATGTTTTCCATAGTAACCAGCTCTTGAATATTTCTTCTATCTTCAGAATCTAATGCATCATTTAGTTTTTCCCAGCCAGTACGAAATGTAGAAGAAGATGTGAGTCCCATAAGCTCGTTTTTAATGCGCTGGCGTAAAACTTCTTTCAAATTTCTATTATAATCTTGATTTCCAGATATTACTTTCTTTATCTTTTCGATATTTTCAAAACATGATTCGGTGTTTCTTTCAAAATGCAAGGGCCTCCGAATTATAGTGTTGCATTTCGGACAACTTCTAAGTCGAATCTCGTTTGTCCCTTGGGTATTTTTGGCCATCCACTGCTTAAACCCATTCATTTCAAATATATGTCGGCAATCTTCTAAACACACGAACATTGAGCCGGGCTTTATTTCGTGCCCAAAATAAGTTTCTTCTACTTTTTCTTTATCACATATTCGACATTCTGCAGGACAAGGTTCACCACAAATACCAATACACGGATGCTTGCATTTTAACATTTTCGGACATGCTTCGTAGCAGGAAGTACGATTACAAAGTTCACAACAAAGACGAGTGCATTTCTTATGCGGACAGGACCATTCACAAGGTTTTGTACATCTTTCACAAGGTTCACCACATTTTTTAGTACATTTTTTATGAACACAATACTTTTGGCAAGGTTCTTTGCAAGGTGGACAGCTTCTGTAACAAAGAGATTTACATACATGTCCACATACTAATTTACGATTGCAAGGCTCCATGCAAATCACATGCAAGCGACTCTGATAACAACTACCACATTTACCTTTACATTTATGTCCACAAGATAGTTCCGCACGGCAAGGTTCCTTACATTTCATCATTAATAATTCAGGATCATTAGATCCGGAGCATGCTATAGTTACCTCATGACCACATACGAAGGATTTAACTGATACTTTGACAAGACATAATTTAGCACACGATTCAGCGCAGTGTTTATTACATTGATGACCACAGGGCAATAACTTATCACAAGGGGCTGTGCAAGGAGTGGTTTTTTCACGAAGGTGACAAGGCACTTGAATGGTATGCCCACATAATTCAATTAGTTTAGGTACAATGAAGGCACAGGGTGGACACTTCTCAGAACATTTCATGGTACATAAATGACCTTCACTGCATTGCTTCGCACAAGAGCTTTGACACTTAATACCTTCGTGTGTAGAATTATAAGGATGACATTTTAAAGAACACTGATGCCCACACAAAAATTGAAATTCACACTGCTTAGTGCACCCACCTTCTGGAACTAAATCAAAGTCACTGTCATTGGTCACAGATCTGCTTATGTCAGGATGATTCTGGCACCTAAGCAGGAGTGATGCACCTAGTGCTTTGTTACTCTCTAATGTTTCAACAATATTTTTCCAGAGCTGACATTTTTCAGCTAACAAACTAAAATTTCCAATGCAATAAAGGCCCTTTTTTGCCCTAGACAAAGCCACGCACACACGATTGGATACTTTAAGAAATCCGATTTGCCCTTCTTCATTACTTCTAACGAAGGAAATCAAAATTATATCATTCTCTTCTCCTTGGAAATTATCAACTACAGTAAATCTTACTCCTTGCAAAGTGCTTTTTAGGGGACTTTTTTTAAACTCAAATAATTGTCCAGAATATGTTGTTAAAACGGTTATTTGTGATGATTTATATCCTTGCATAATGAGATATTTACAAAACTTCAATATAAAATTGGCCTCGTGAACATTAACTTTGCTTTTAGAATCATTTTCACCTAGCTCATAATATGAATGATTAACAAAAAATACGTTCTTAGCTACCCCTTTTATATTTTCGAAAGTTTTGACACTTTCATGATTGTGTAGCTTGCTGTAAATATGAGGTACAAGTAACGATGCTATCTCAGGTCTCATTCTATGCTGAATTTCCAATCTGTGACACTCCAAGCCGTTCTCAATCATTCTTTCAAATAAAGAAATGTTCATGCCATATTTTGTGGCTAACAAATGAACTGTTGGACTCGGTCTCAGTTGTTGGTGGTCTCCAATCAAAATGAGATGCTGAGTACCACGTGCAAGCGATGTAACAATATGGCTTTCCAGAATTTCAGCAGCTTCCTCCACGATCACAATTCTTGGATTAAGATGCTGAACTATGTGCCTGTACTTAGCAGCTCCAGTTGTTGTCATCCCAACAACAAGCGCTTTCTTACAAACATGCATGTCTTCTACAGTTCGTATTTCTTGAAGCACTTTATATTTTTCTCTAATTTGTTGATGCAATTCTGTAACGTTTTCCTTCATTTTACAGATATAGCCTTCAAGCCAAAATTTATAAAGACTCCATTTCGACTTAAACGAAAGAGACCAAACATCTTTAATTTTCTTTGCCACCTTCTTATTCATAGGCTTGGTATCAGATAAACATGCAATAACGTAATCTTTCAACCCTTGATTACCTCCAACGAACTTCCATCCATCATCCAGTCCAATTATCGAATCCAGTTTATCTTTGTACAAAGGAATATCATAAGAGGCGTCGGCAAATTCATCAGGATCAATATCCCGTTGAGCTTCAATGTAATCAATATCAGCTTCTTCTTCAGAATCTACACCAGTTTTTGAAGGAAAAAACTCTTCATCAATATCATCGTCATCAGCAAGAAAGGAATGTAATTTCTGCCCCGTGGAAACACGTTCTCTAAGTTGAGGAGGCACATATGTTTCTTGAATTTGAATTCCCAATAACCACTCGTAAATAAGTATTATCCTAGGAGTACGCTTTTGTTCTTTGCTTTTTAAGGAATAATAATGACCAGAAGTCATGTAATTTTTTAAAGTTTCTTCACTCAAAATAGAGGTATTTGAACTGTTGATAGATTGTTTAGTCGTATCTATAGAATCTTTCAAAGTTTTTAATTGACCCATCAGTTGTCTTATATCATTGACAATATCACGTGGAAGCCCTTTGTTAAGACGGAGATTTTTCTTAAGATTATTTATTTGAAAACATGAAATAGCTTCATTTGTCCCCCTTCCTCCAATTCTCACAATTTTCTTAGTGAAAGTTAATATGCCTTCCAGAAATTGATCCAATGCATGATTTGTATAACATATGACTAATATTGGCGAAGGATATATTTTAGATTGCCATTTATCCACATTATGCAACAACAATTGTGCAATTCTGAGACCTACATACGTTTTACCGGTTCCTGGTGGGCCTTGAATGATGGCAAATTCTTTAGTAATAGCAGCTTTTAAAGCAGTAAACTGAGATGGATCCAGATTTAAATCTGTACAAGTAGGCCACATAATATCATTCAGAACAGCTACACTTTTAAGTTGCTCCGGAATATTACTTGGATAGATATAATTACTGCAAATTTTAACATTTTCATTAACATCTCGCATTATACTGGCTTCACTTAAAGGTAAAAGCACAGGTCTCATGTCATAAGTGGCAGTTTCGCTTAAATATTGAGGTTTCAAAATAGTTTTCTGAGTTTCCACTATATAACGCTTCATAGGCAAAGTTTCTTCTTTAAGCTCAAGTAATGCATGTAGATTATATCTATACGCTTCAAAATAGGCGCTCGTTTCAATACCTACAAAAATTTTGGATTCATCTAGATTAAGTACCTCGTCTGTTAACTCTTCAAAACGCAACAGCAAAAAACCTTTACTGAGTTCTTTCGGATCTCTTTTAGCAACTGTAGCAAAAAGCATAGTTTCGAAATTATCAGAAGACAGGCAAAGTAAAGATTTAGACAGTAGACGTTTGCTGAATTCCCATTTAATTCTTTTAAATCTTTTATCATTGATGTAAACCATATGAAGCAGTTCACCATTCACAAATTCTTGTTTCACTATTTGCACGTAAGGATAGACTTTAATATCTTTAATTTGCTTAGACTTATTATGATCTTTGAGTGACAAATATTCAATTATACCTTCTCTCAAAGGTCTAACGTAATCTTCTCTCAACAATCGATATTGCACATCAAGATAATGCTCAGTATTTTGATACTGGCCCTTGATTACACTGGGGCGCAGAAATGCACACGGTTGCTGTATGTCAATTTCATTTGGTAAGACAGGGATAGAACGATAATCTTCAGGGGGATCCATCAGTTGCAGTTTCTCATTCAGAGATCTTTCTTTGATCTGATTCAAAGTGTACTTGTTGAGAACAAAATCATTTAATTCTTCCAATTCTTGAAGTATTCCTGAAGATTCAGAATACATTTCTTCATTCTGTGATAAAAGATTTTCACAAGTTTGTTTTAACAATGGCATTAGCATAATTAAAATATTACAAGCATTAGATGGTAAGCAAATTTGAAACTTCAACAAAAATCTTATCAAAGAAACCAAGGCATCCAAATGAAAACCCTCTGGTTTGTGAGCTAGAAGAGATGTCAAATATTTTTGTACATTAAGAAAGAACAGATCCTCATTACTTGATATTACAGTTAACATAGTAGCAACACTTTTGTTGATATCGGAAGAAACCGCTTTTCCCAAAGCTATTAGGATATAAGCAATGCAATCTCTATTAAAAGTACCTATCATTGCCAGAATGAATCCGCTTTCTTTATCGAGGATTGTAAGTAATATTTCATCAGAAGTTTTCTGTATTAAATCTTGTAGACTCTTAAGAGGCAGACCTATAACTCTTTGTTTGGGCACTGCACCATTAAGTTTAACACTTTCAAAATTACATTCATCGTCTAAATTTTCATGCGAGAAAGAATTGCTATCTTGCATCAAATCTTTAAGATGAGAAGAAAGCAACGAATTTTGAGAATATCTCCTGTGTGGTAGATCTCCATTCAAGGAATTTTGCTTTTTCATTTTACTTTCGTCTCTGGCAAAATCGTTTTCAGTGCTACATTTCGGAATCCTTCCTTCCACAACTGTTTTATGATTTTGATGAAGGTGGTAATTTTTTACAAAATATCCAGCTTCCATGTTAAATTTTGAATTTTCCGTTTGTGAATCAACATCAGCAACAGAAAGATGACTGAAAACTGCATTCCTGTAAACAAGAAAAGCCAAAATATTTTAACAAACTGGTTGAAATGAAATATAGATTTAAAACACACACACAAAAAAATGTATTAACACTTTTACGAATTTTTATTAAACATAAAGACCATCTTGTTTAGTTGTCTTTGCACCATAGAGATAGCAAGAAAGCAAAACAAAAAATAAATAAGGGAATTGTTAACAATTAATAGGGAGCCAAAAATACGAAACATTTTAATACTTTTATAAAGGGTATCCCATAATTTTAAAACAAATTTTGAATTTGCCACCATTCGGGCAGTAGAGTGTTGGAAAACCATTTGACAGCTAATAATTTGAGTAAAAATGGAGCATCATACGATGGAATAACGAGTTAATGCAAAATTTGAATTAAATAATAATTAAAAAAAGAACACAGTTTTTTCCTTTTTAAATTGTCATATTTTTATTGCATCGTAAAGTATACAGGATAGAGTTTTATAAAGAATAACACTTAGGGTAAATTTCCTCCACGACTTTAATGGCACATTTGCACTCTTTTATTGAAATTTTCCACTGACCATATTGCACAAAAGTAGCAGAATTTCTTTCATGCAGAGTTCAGATTCCTCCTCCAATGCATATGGGCTAGTTGGCATAGATCTTTTTCAATGAATCCATTAAAAGAAATCCAATGGTGTAAAATCACACGATTTGGGCGTTCAATCCTGAAATTTTCGAGTTGCAGCCATTAGGCATTCATTATTTTTGAAATATTGCTCAAGAATGAAAACACTCTATTCTATTGGCCATCTATATGAATAAAACATCAGGATGCAAAATTAGACCGAATTTGATAATTGTCGTGTGGCAACACTTCGACCACGCGCGGGAATATTAATCAAGCGGTTTGATAAGGTTTCAAGCGAACGCTATTCTTACATCGGTTTGGAAAATTTTGAAACAATAAATTAACGGTCAAAAAACGAAAAAATTTTATACGATGAGTTTAAGTCGTACCGTATCGATTCGAAAATGAAATCATCGAAAAAAGAGAAGACAAGTCGAATGAAAAGGCTCAAGAATCGATCATAAGAAGATCCAATCTAATGAACAAGATAGGGTTAAACGTTTAAGTGTACGGGGGAGTATAGTTGTGGGTCTATGTCGGGACTCAGTTCTTTTTGTCAGGTACGTTTCTGGATAAAAGAAGTAAATTCAAGTGGCAAATACACGAAATGTTGCCGTGATAATTTTTTTAAATTTGTGTCATTGGTGAGTGTATATAGTTCTTTAAATGAAAGATTATTTGTGTTTACAAAAAAACTTTCATGCTGGTGATTTTTGTGAATGTACTTTTTGCTTTACATCCTTTTATTTCTTTCATTGTTTTGTCAAATTTTAGAATAAATTAAATCTGAATATATCTGTTGCTAGACTAAAGTAGTTTAGTAGATGGCGAACAAACGAAGCGAGTTGGTTCATGATTCGATTTGAAAGGAGCAGCATTAGTAGTGATAGTGATATTTTGCATTTTTTATGACTTTTCAATACTTGTTTCTGTTTTTTGTAGAAATTTTATCATCTTTTTTTTTGTCGACTTTTCCTTTTATTGCCATTTATCACTTTAATATAACTTAATATATATTTTTGTTCTTACTAGAAAAATATAATTCCTTGTTATTATTCAGCATTATAATTTTTATACTTAATTTTTATTTACTTAATTTTACTTTTTATATCAGAAAATATGTGAATAAATTGCATTTAGGATATCAATGCATTTTGTGATATATATTTCGTTATATTATTTTAGAGCACAAGGCGCTTTTTTTATAATTTATATAATCCTTTTGTGCATTCTTAGATTCGAACTCGGGTCTATTGGGTCCATAGCCGGGTAATAACCACTAGACAAAAGTGCACACCCATGTTCGAAAGTTCTGATTTGGCTTATGAACTTAAAGTTTTGAAGGACTGTAAATAAGAAAGTTTTCTCTTAATAATTACTGAGTAGAAAACTCAATTTATCCTTTTATGATAACAATTTTTCTTATGAAGAAAAGATATAACTTTTTTTATTTATTTGATATATACATATAATGTAAGAATTGCTAAGAATTATGAGCAAAGTTAAAATAAAAAGCTTAAATATTTTTAAATCCTATTACTTTCTTGCTATAAATAGAATTTACCTAGAAGGGAACCTCAAAATAATTTAGAGCCTGTTAAAAGTTATTTATCAAGAGTAAAATTAATTATTGTTGCTTTTCTAGATATAGTAATAATTTCAGTGATAGTCAAGATTGTTCGTTGGCTAAATAGCTTGAAGACACAGTTGTCTTTTCAGGGGTTTATTTGATAACATAATAATTAAAGGCTTAGGGATACTGCATAGTAGAGTGGGTCTAGAAAACTTCACAAGGGTTTATTTCGGAAGAGAGAGAGACTTGATCAAACTCCCCACGCGGTCAAGTTCGCGAAGACTGACAGTTACAGGAGTACCCGCGTCCTAAGACACTACCTCCAATAGTGGCGAGAGAGTAGAAGAAAATGAAACATTGCCTTATTTGAGTGGCATGAACTTTTCATCCTGCATTGCAATAGCGAGTGAAACGAGTGAAACGGAGAGGGATTAGCGGTAGAAGATGTATCGTCCAATCAGAAGCGACCGAGAGTTGTTCTAGATATTGAGTGGAGGGATTTCCGTATCTTTCCCTCGTTTTTTCTAATTTTAGGGTAATTGATTTAAGGCTTTGTCTAATTTGCTATATTCTGATTTCATGATTTAGTAAAAATTTACACGGATTTTCGTCAGCACCGCGGGCATGACAGTGTCTCCTGACGCAGGGTCTTGTTGTGCTTAATTTTTCTAAATACTCGTTTTTCTTTTGTTCGTGGTATTCCAGATCTTTCTTTGCTTCTTGATGATCAGCAGATCCTGGTCTGGTTCGGTTTATTTTCTCCGTTTCTCTTTGTATAAGTTCATTTGCTTGTTTCAAGGAGCTGTACAACGATTTCATGCTACTACAGTTTCTATTGAGCTTTTTCATGAACTCCGTAACATCCCACTTGCTACGCTTTGTATTATTACTGGAGAAAAATTTCTCGCTGCTACATGATGCGCTACTGGCAGAGGCGTCAGCACGTCCGTCCCCTACCATGGCTGGAGACGGAATGAAAATCAAAATCAAAATGAGTCAAGTTCGCTTCTCGTGAAAAAACTATATAAGCAACAGTGAGACCACGTGATGTTTGCAAGATTGGTGGCTAGATCCGCCCAGGAAAATCACGTGGTTCACTGAATTCTTAACACCTGCGGACTTATGTTGCCAAAATCCGCGACTGGTGGTCATAATAAACCAGGTTATGGTCAGTCATATGCGTTGTTACTAGTGAAGCCACTGAAAAACGCATGAAGTGAAATGAAGGATGTTTGCTCTCTGTGATTGTGATGAAAAGATTGGATTATCTGTTTTCTGCCGTCGATTCTTCACACTTCAAGCCCTACTTTCCCTAAAATTTTTGCAAATAGTGATTTTTTATAAAATTCTATTTCTATGGTATAATTCTTAAATTGATTAATAAATTGTTCAGAAACGCATAATTTTTTTTTCTGTGGTAGATATTTAGGGTTCCTAAATGAGAAAGGATTTGTATTTACCAAAAACTTTTCAAAGTTTCATGTTTCGAGTGTACTTTTTTCCTTACATTTTTATTTCTTTCATTGTTTTATCTTATTTCAGAATGGACTGAATTTAAATGCAGTTGCTTTCAAACATATTTTTTTGTAAATATCAAATTTGTATAATGTTTCTGCAGTGTAGCTATCAAATTTGAAAAATTGTGGAAAAAGAACATTTTATTTTATTGTAAATATCTTTTTTATTTTGTTTTTACAGTATAGCTCCTTAATATGAAAAGTTGTGATAATAAACGCAATTTTTTTTAAAAAAAATTTTGTGGATGCATATAGTTATTTAAATGAAAGCTTGTTTGTGTTTATAAAGAACTTTGATGCAGGCGATTTCTGCAAGTGTGCTTTTTGCTTTACATTTTCATTATTTCTTTCATTGATTGATCATATTTTGGAATAAATTGAATCTGAATATATCTGTTGCAAGACAAAAGTGATTAATTGAATCTGAATATATCTGATGCTAGTCTAAAGTGGTTAATTGAATCTGAATATATCTGTTGC